>SCLG01000373.1:34071-49189 GCA_004367875.1 Oikopleura albicans
ACCACCTCCTGTAATTCAAAAAATATGGGTATGCACGTATAACCATTCCCATGACAGAGCAGCTCCGCGAAGCGGGGCTGAGTATGCGCGTATAACTATTCCCATGAAAGAGCAGCCCCGCGAAGCAGGCACTTAAAATTCCTCAAGCTAAGGACGTTATGTATTTATTAAAATACCGTTGTCAATTAGACTTTCTATCGTACAGTTACTTTTTATGTGAAAATTATCAACTAACGATTAATTAAACAAAAATCTATAAAAGGAATAATGCATTATAATGTCAAAGTTGCCTTATGTGACAAGAATTGCTCACATCCAAATTTTAAGCTTTTTTTAATTCTGAAACCGATTTACAGGAATGTTATTAGCATTTTTCCTTGGAGACAAGAGTAGCTTGATGACAAGTCCAAACCAGAATGTCGAAGTCTACTTTGTGAATCTACGATATAACAACAGCTTGTTTTTAGGTGCGTAGAATGATGTTAACTTGACCCGCTACCGCACTTGTGCCACAACGTTTCATTTTCGCCGTGAAAGCAGACATTTATGTTTAAAAAACATACTTCATCATTCATATCTTTAAAATATGTGAGAATATACGTAATTTTTTTTTAATTACGCTCACATTTATGTGATATGAACCATATCATGTTGTGCACCTTGTGGGGCTCATCGTCTTCGTTATTATCAAGTACAATCAGTTAAATTGAATTACAGTGCCGACCTTCCAGTTGTGCAAGTTGCGTTTCCGAACAACGTGCACAACTGGGCAGTCGTGCACAACTAGGCAGTCGGACAAGATGGTACAAATGTTAACTCAATTTTATTTACGTTTTATTTACGTAAAAAGTTTGTATGATAAATAAAAAAAACTGCACAATTCGAGAGTCGTTTCCAAAACCTCGTCCCAAAAAATGTGCACAAGTGGAAAGTCGTTTGCTCAAACTTTGGGCTAAAAAACATGCACAACTAGGCAGTCTCGTAAACTTTCCTGAAAAAGTGCACAACTGGAGGGTGCACAACTAGAAGGTCGGGACTGTATAGCTTTTGCCGGCACCGTCTTAATCGGTCTCTAATTCTTTTGTGGCGAAAGGTTTATCAGCCGAAATTTTTCCCTTTTGAACAGTGTCATTGGTCAGAAGTGGAGAAATTTCGTCGGATTACCCTTTCGCCACAAAAGCAAAAAAAACCGATTGAGACGGTGCCCTTGTTTCGCACCTTATTTATTTTATATAGTACCGTTTGCTGGATGTTTTTATTTTTCGCTTTTATGTCTGCTGGTTTCAAGCTTTGCCCTAATCATCCGAATAATTTACAATCGTATCAAAATGAAGAAAATTGTGAGATCTAGTGGGATAAACGATAAAAAGCAGCGAAAAGCAATTATTCAGCTTTATCTTATCGTTGGATGGTAAGTCTAAAAATCATACTCCAATTTGTTTGAATAATTTCAAGTTTTTTTATTTTCAGTTTTATATTTGGTGCAACGCCATGGGCAGTTGTGGACGCCAAATGGTTCCAACCTGGACAAATTACCGAATGTTCTTCTTTTGTGAAGTATCATTTCCTGAAAATTATGGGGTATACGGCTCTACGTTTTTCTGAAGGCTAGGTGTTTGCGTAACAAGTATTATCGAAACAAGTCAAAGTTAAAAAAAATCGTCCAGAGTCTGGAGTCCAGAGGATATAAAAAATCTGGTTCTAGAATGCCACGGCCAGTAAGCTGTATTGTAGATTATTTGCTGCATTGTAGATTATAACATGTCAGAGAAAAATGAGTATTTTAACTCTCAGGGGGANGATTGAGACGGTGCCCTTGTTTCGCACCTTATTTATTTTATATAGTACCGTTTGCTGGATGTTTTTATTTTTCGCTTTTATGTCTGCTGGTTTCAAGCTTTGCCCTAATCATCCGAATAATTTACAATCGTATCAAAATGAAGAAAATTGTGAGATCTAGTGGGATAAACGATAAAAAGCAGCGAAAAGCAATTATTCAGCTTTATCTTATCGTTGGATGGTAAGTCCAAAAATCATTCTCCAATTTGTTTGAAGAATTTCAAGTTTTTTTATTTTCAGTTTTATATTTGGTGCAACGCCATGGGCAGTTGTGGACGCCAAATGGTTTCAACCTGGAGAAATTACAGAATGTTCCTCTTTTGTGAAATATCATTTCTTGAAAATTATGGGTTATACGGCTCTACGTTTTTCTGAAGGCTAGGTGTTTGCGTAACAAGTATTATCGAAACAAGTCAAAGTAAAAAAAAAATCGTCCAGAGGTCGATTTCCGGCACCATAATTGTTGCCCTTGAACTTGGGGAACGCGCTGAACTTGACGAGCTCTAAATTTTCAAAGTGAGCTGAAGCATATTAAACCGTTTTTAAAGTATTTTAACCGTTTTCTAGGTTTAATCGATGATTAATTACTCGTGATTTGTAAAATTAAAAAAAATGTGTTCTATGGATTCAACATTAATTTTTCTAAAGTCTTGAGGAGATGACGAGTAGGGTATACAAATAAATGACTGGAGTTATAAACATTGCAGTAATCGTAATCTTATTATTCTTATTATTTTTGGCGGTTTTGATTGGCCCCAGGCAGCGCGCTGCAGCGCTGAGAGATGTGTTCACGTTGGGCCAATTGCATTTCTTGACATTTGATACCGAACATGAGCTTTTTTATCTTGAGGCGATGCATCATTTAAATATTTTATTACTATTAGTACACTGTTTATATTCCAGTCATTTATTGTTTTAAACCTACACGAACGGCGATTTCAGCTCGTCAAGGCCTTATGTTGGAGTTCACTGTCATTTAATTTTATTCAGCCGAACACCAACAAACATGTTTTTTATCGGGCCAGGACAAACGTGGCATTTTGGTTGTGAGGTAAAGGCTTTAACTTAAAACGAGATATTTGGCAATTACAATTTGTCCATTTTGCGTAATCACGAAACATCGCAAGTGCGCTAACACTGTGACAGCTTTGAATCCCGTAATTTACATGATCGGTAGCGAAAAGCTGAAAGAAGCCACAATGAAAGCGCTCGGCAGGAAAGTTCAATCAACGTCTTCAGAAATTCCCTCAAACAAATCCGCAAGTACGCCCGTTGAAAATTCGACGGAATAAAATTTACGAATGTATCGCTCAAAGTCGAGCCTTATCCAATGCCGCCACTTTCAAATTTTGTTAACATTATAATGCATTAGCTCAAAACTTTGAATAAAATATTTTTGTTCATTGAGTACATTGAGGATTTTGAGACTTTTTCTGGGCGGAAAAAAATTAAATAAGGTTTATAGTGAAGGGTCGTTTGGGCCTCTAAAATGCTCTCTAGCGCCAAAACGTGTCTCCTCTATCAAATTTTTTATTTCACCAACGTCATTGACGCATCAAACTGCATCATATACAGTCCCGACCTTCCAATTGTGCAATTTCCGAAAAACGTGCACAATTAGAAAGTCGTTTGATAAAACTTAGGTCTGAAAAAGGTGCACAATTAGGCAGTCTCGTAAAATTTCCTGAAAAAGTGCACAATTAGGCAGTCGTGAACAAGTGGAGGGTGCACAATTGGAAGGTCGGGACTGTATGTGAGTTTCAGAGAATTTTTTCCCCGTCCAGAAAAGTCTGAAAAGTCTCATAATAATTTATTCTCAATTAGTAACCAGAGAACTCACTCCTCAAGTCTTGTTTTTAAAGACAGTCAACTTTCGTGGTATCAATGTCGGAAATAAATAATAATACATCGTATCCGCTTGTTTTTCTGCTCATTTCTCTATTGAAAGGTCTGAGAGAATTTCTCATTTTCAAATGACTCATTTGAGGCACGTGACCCACGGCCAATGCAAATCAGGTTTCTCGGTGGCGCTCTACTCGCATGCGGCCAATAAATACCTCGATTTTTGCTCATATTCTTCATATCGTGATGAAATTTTGTTTAGCGTGAGGCAACTCCGCGGCCCTTTTAATAATCAAGGTGCAAACCTGCCGAGCTTAATGCCGTGTGGGGGACCCTTTTTAGAGAAATTAGGAGGAATTTCTTCAGGATAATAGCATGCTTGTTTAATGCTACCGGTTTGTTTCTACGATATTTTTCATGGAGAGCTTGTTATTGAGAGTGGGAATATTATCACACCTGCTGGTTTATTCGGCCATTATGAGATATTAGTTGAACTTTATTATACAATCTAAGGATATCTCTTTTAACTCTACTGTGTGGTCCAACAATGAATCAGCCAGAGAAAATTTCTGCACGCAGTTTTATATTGTTTCAGCATAAAAAGTGCGTGACAATTTGATTTTTTCGTTAATTCGAAAATTATTTCATTTATCTCTCTAAGATATGATATTAAACTTTAATAATTGAAGCCTAATTATAAGGGTTTGTAACTTAACTCACAGGGAGGAAGTGCGTGTAAATAGACACGCAACTGGGTTTTTTCGTCGATTTAAGGCATATGGATGCCCCGTAGGGCAAAACGGGTATTGGTGACCCCCCTCAACTTTTCGAGAAAATTCGATTGACGGTGTTATTTTTTGCGTAGGTTGGAGATTTCAAACAGCTNGGTTTCTCGGTGGCGCTCTACTCGCATGCGACCAATAAATACCTCGATTTTTGCTCATATTCTTCATATCGTGATGAAATTTTGTTTAGCGTGAGGCAACTCCGCGGCCCTTTTAATAATCAAGGTGCAAACCTGCCGAGCTTAATGCCGTGTGGGGGACCCTTTTTTAGAGAAATTAAGAGGAATTTCTTCAGGATAATAGCATGCTTGTTAAATGCTGCCGATATTTTTCTACGATATTTTTCATAGAGAGTTTGTTATTGAGAGTGGGAATATTATCACACCTGCTGGGTTATTCGACCATTTTGAGATATTAGTTGAACTTCATCATACAATCTAAGGATATCTCTTTTAACTACTGTGTTTTCCAACAATGAATCAGTCAGAGCAAATTTCTGCACGCAGTTTTATATTTTTCAGCATAAAAAGTGCGTGTCAATTTGATTTTTTCGTTAATTCGAAAATTATTTCATTTACCTCTCTAAGATATGATACACTTCCTGAGGGTTTATGTGACCAAAAAGCCCCGATGGATGGTTTATGTGACCACTTTTTGAGGAAAAGTTTTCACACATGAGGGTTTATGTGACCACTGAGTCATTTTTTCTCTCAGATAAGTTGGGAACTACATCGTATATCTTCAAAATGTCTTTTTTTGTATTAACCGACAAGTGATAAATAAAGTTTTTCTCTTTTTTTTGCCATTTTGAATTAATTTTACTTTCAACAAGAACAAGTTATACAGTTTATGCACCGAAATTTGATACGCGCCCGACCGTGGGTTTATGTGACCAAACAAATTTCAGAAAAGTTTTCCGCCTACGCCTGAGGGTTTATCTGACCAATTTTAGTTTATGTGACCACTTTTCAGGTCGCGAAATGGTCACATAAACCCTCAGGGAGTGTATTAAACTTTAATAATTGAAGCCTATTTAGAAGGGTTTGTAACTTAACAATCATTTTAAAGTTCAATTAACATTGATTAAAGGTTCGCGGTCTTGCGTTTAACCGGCCGCCTCTCATTGGATAATAACAATTTTGTATGGCGCAATTCCCCGTTCGTGCTGTTATCGGGCATTTTTCACATTTTCCCCCTAATCCGCCTGTGCCCTGCACAGTTATCCGGCAGGTTTTTTCATAGATTTTTTCGAAAATGTCCATATTTGATAAAAAAAAAATGACTCAGAAAAAAGTCTTTTCCGTGAAGAAACGAATCTTATAAAGGGCCGTTTAGGGTTACAATTCAACATGCAACCAAATCAAAGACTCATCATAAAACGTCACCATGATCAGTTACGTCTTTTTGTTCAACTTTCCAATAAATAAGAAAATGAAAATAATAATGGAACGATCACTTGACTGGCAATGCGTTTCAGATTATGCTTTTTTTTTGTAAAACATAAAAAACGTTAATTTTATCGCAAACAAGCAGACCTTCTGGTCATCCGTTTCAACCGTGAAATTAACGAAAAAAAAGGCGGGACAAAGTTTTTGAGAAAATAATGGATGACGATATCGTTTACAAACGAACACTAGAATACGTATTATCATTATCGAGTGAATCCCCGCCGAGTACGGAGGATGGGCAGCCGGAAGGACAGCCGAAAAATGGAATCACAACAATCCAGAGGAAATCGAAACACAGAAAAAATAACTCGTTTACTTTTATGTCCGTGAAATCGGGCAAAAGTGATGAATCAGAGCTTTTTCGGGTTATTAAAGACCATCAGGTAATTTAAATATTTTTGTCATCAATGACAGTTTGTTCAATAAAACTAAAATAACGGATACAGGGTGAGGTAATATAGATCCTAAGCCGTTTTTGTTTCGCGAGTCCGCTTAGCGAATACAAGTCACCAAAAACGGCTTAGCATCTATATTACCTCACCCTGTAGTTGGCCTAAATAAACTATTATATTTTACTAAAAATAATTTTTGAATTGAAATTTAAGTGACCAGGTTAATCTCGTAATGGGAATGAACAAAATCGGACACTGGTCAGGGACGGAAAGATAAGAAAATTTTATCGTGTTTTTTGCAACACGGGCAGGAATGCTTTTATGTAGCGGCAATCTTATCATTATTAAATGGCTACGCTTCCCAAAATCCAACGTGTTTTATGTGCTAGATTTTTTTTCGTAAAATTGATTGGTAACAGAAAAAAAGTGATTCACAATTTTGCCAAACCACTTAATTCCCACGAAACAGCACACTGCAAAATTATTAACGCTTGTACCAGGTAATCTCACAGAAAAATTGCGAAAAACCTCAATATGATGTGAAAAACAACGAAAAATTTTCCCCGAATAACGCCTTTATTTGTTTTTTTTCTGCGAAAGACGCTGTCTTGCCTTTTCTGCGATATACCGCAAATCATATGCGAAGAAATTGTATCAAAATTTGAAACTATGACCTTGTAAAAAAAAGGTTTTTAAAAAGTGCTCAAAATGAAAACTTTCAAAGATTAAAATTTTTGATCAAATAAGAGTAGGAAAAAATTTTTGATTTGGGACAAAATGGCGCGCCATGGCGTTTTGGGTGACAAAAATGATTTCTACAAATGCGTCTCTGACGATAGTTTTTATTAAACTTTCCTGTGATAAAATTTTGATAAATCGAAATTAGATGCTCAACCGTTCTTTTTGAATACCATGAAAGTAATTGTAAATTATTACTATTATAGTAACAGTAATCTACTAGATTAGTTTCTTAAACTCAATTGATGCCGAGTTTAACGAGTTGGAATCAACAAATTCTACAGGGAATAAAACAAAAGAATTGGTTTTATTTATGAAAAACATAAATAGTAAAGAAATTATTTTTCGAAAGTTTTGAACACTAGTGTTTAAACATTTAAAAATAATTGGTAAGTCTTCTAATGTGACGGTGAGAGAAATTCATTTGTATTTCGTAAAATTTAGACTCTAAAAAAATGCATAATGCGTTTTTATAAAGTAAATGAAATTACAGTCCTTTCCAATACGGACGTTTTTTCTTGACTATAGCGTCCGTATTGGGTGAATTGTCATAAAGTGTCTACACAGGGTGCGCAGTTATCTTGCGAAAATTGCCGCTCGTACGCTTATCTTGCGACTTTTCAGAATTTTGTTTTCGGGATTTATAATAGTTATATTATACGCACGAGCAGTTATCTTGCGTAAAAATGCTTATCTTGCGACTTTTCAAGGACCAAGTTA
Organism: Oikopleura albicans; assembly: GCA_004367875.1. NCBI lineage: Eukaryota > Metazoa > Chordata > Appendicularia > Copelata > Oikopleuridae > Oikopleura > Oikopleura albicans. Next base: position 41,836 of record SCLG01000373.1, read on the forward strand.
GCAAGATAACTGTGCACCATGTTTATTTTCCCACTGTTTTTGAAATCGTCCATAATGAGTACGTCGGTATTCATAGTAAGGACTGAATTAAAGTAAGTCCATAATGAACTTGTTTGTACTTCATAATTGTAGTAGAACCTTAACCAGTTCATAAAACAAATGCAAGTAATATTAAAATCTAGTTTTCCAGTTTTCGGGTTTTATTTGTACACAACGGTAGTGACCCGTCCTTAAAGTAAGTAAACCTACAATTTACAATGGCATGTATAAACTATATACCGTATAGCCCATACCGTATGGGGACTCTCAAACTGTGAGGCGTTGAGCAATTTTCCTATGATTCGTAATGCTATTCTGTCGTCACCCTCACAGTCTGAGCGTCCCCATACGGTAAATAATAATAAATAAGTGGGGACTTATTAGTAGGCCGGTGCGTTTTGACATAGTTGTACGAGGTTTTTCTTCATAACTTCATCGTCTACATATCAAAATTAAATACCCTTTAACTGCAAATGCGTCCGTTATGGGATAGGGATAAAACCTATTGAAAGACAAAAAGTTTAAATCACTGATTGAACAATATCTGAACGAAGAACTACCACCAGAGTTTCAACCCCGGTCACATTTGCAAAAACCGTCTTCAGGGGCGTTTGGTGGAATACATTTTCCCCATGTTTGGTTTTTCAATTTTTTTACATACTAATGCCGAATATGACATGTGCTCATGTAAAAAACTGATGTTAAACAACGGTGCAAAATTCCAAAACTTGAGCAGTAAAAATGAGTTCCTAAAACCACACATTATTTAGCTTGAAAACCTAGTGAAAGCTCTAAACGAACAGTATTACTCGATGTCGCCTTATTTGTACGTTTTGCCAGAACAGCCTGAATGCCAATATACTTTCGGCGATGGTACACACAGGTGGTTTTATTATGGAAAATCGAATTATGTATACAGCTTGTATTTTTTTACTCAAAATTTCTCTTTCGTATATTGGCTATCTAAATGCCTCTTATGATCAGCATAAAACCTTTGAAGTATTTTGATAAACTACTATAATGTGTACAATAATTGCCAGTTTGTCAACTATCCAATGAATTGCTCCAACTGTGGGCATGGGTTAAAATTCTAGATAAATTCAAGTATCGAAATCAATGTTAACTCCCAGGGGGGAAGTGCGTGTATATAGACACGCAACTTGTTTTTATCGTCGATTTAAGGCATATGGAGGCCCCGTTAAAATTCGATTAACGGTGTTTTTGCGTAGGTTGGAGATTTCAAACATATCTAGGGGGCCCTGGTGGCCCAAATCAATTTCTGAATAGTCAGATCGACGTAGTTTGACCAGTTCTACAACTTGGCTTTACCAGTTTTTTTTGAATTATTTCGAATTTTTGTGATTTTTTAAGTGCGTGTTTATTTACACACATTTCCCCTTACGGGTTCCTAAAAACTCCTTCCCCCTGAGAGTTAAAATGAAAAAATAAAACTGAAAAATAAACCGCGATGTGACATCGGTCTTCCACGCCATAAGAGAGTGTGAATGGCTTTATAGTTGGTTCAGAGTCTGAACTTCAAACAATGCTTATTTTTATTTTTAACCCTGAAAGACAATGTACTAGTTCGGTTTCAGAACTAAGTCCGGCTAAGAAGAAAAAGAAGAAAAAATCTGGACAACGAAGGAAAGCAGCAAAAGGAACTTGGTCGAACAATTGTACCCTCTTAATCACTCTAGAAATACTCAACTTAAATTGAAGCACTCTCATAAAGTCCCTTATAGGGGACTAGGGATTTTTACGACCTTTTTTAGAGCTTAAACTTCAAGTTCAATTGGAAGAATTTCTCAGGGCAACTAAAACAAAAAAGAAGCGAAAAAAGAAAACGAATGTCATTCAGAGACCATCTGTACCTAAGACACTGTTTGAAATCATATGTGTACCATTTCTAGTAAATTAAAACACACATTGTAAATTTAAAAGACGACTTCGGAAGTGTCACCTACACGTCAGAAGTCCGCTTTTCGGACTACCGAATCGCCCAGGCCATGTTCAACTTATCTTAAAATTACAAAATTATTTGGATAATTTGATGGAATGATTAGACATGGTTTCGCCGATTCAGTGGTGTGACAAAGGGACCTCTGATATGAAGGTTAGTCCGTCCAAACTCTGATTGTAAAATTATTGATTAATGGAAGTTCCATTATGGCCCATAAATTATGGAACTATCGTAAATTTTTCAAGTAATTCTTGAATTTCAAACAATTTTGCAGTCGATTTATTATTCGTTCTTTTGGGAAAACTTCGCCGATGACGACGGGCCCCCGATTTATCGAACTTACCCACAATGGATATCTACCAAAGACTTCTTGGACCAGGATAGTTTGTGATGATTTTTAAACAACATAAACGAAGTCAAAAATATTTGGATTATTTTGATTTCTGATGTAACCATAAAATACAACAGGGGTTTTCGACTCGACCCGTATGAGTTATAGGGTCTGGACTTTATATCAACACATGTGATGGTCTTTGTGTTCTATAATATCTTTACATAAAAACTGGCCCTAGTTGGATTAGAGTTATACCGTATAACTCTGATCCAACTAGGGTTAGTGAGGGTGGGTCAGTTTTTATATAGAGATATTATAGAAGACAAGGGCCATCATATGTGTTGATATAGTCTATATCATACAAGGGGTCGCCAAATAAGGGCCCCTCAAATAAGGGGCCTCCTATCCTGGCTTCGCCAAATAAGGTCGCCATATCCAAAAAGAAAGTTTGCGGTAGGTTTTTTGTAAAATAAAAACAAGGAAACGGGTCACGTGACATATGCGCGGCGAAGTAGCGCTCAAGCGCTTGGAGGTAAAGTGAAGCAATATTTCAGGTTTCGATTGATTTCTCGAGCGAAGTATTTTTAGACCTGGACCATATAAGGGTCGGTTTTTCAAAACACGAAAACGACCCTTATTTGGTGACCCCCTGTATAGATGATGACATCATATTGATGATGTTTATATTTTTTAAATCCTAAAGTTGGTGAATATTTTTTCGTGCTTAAACCATGTCCTTCGGCGTAATTTCTGATGGGCAAATGATAAAAATTTTCAACAATATGACGAAACATCTCATTTTCTAAAAATAATAACTTCGTCCTTAACTTGACACACCCGTCCCCATGCATGACCTAAACCTGCAAGTATAATCTCATCTGGCTATTTTATTTTATTATCAAAACAGACCAACAAAAAAGACGCCCGTCAGTAAATAAAATTCTTGCTCAGAAGGAAAAAAAAATCCGAACATGAGAAAAGGCCTCTAATGCTTTTAGATTTGGTCAATAACTCTGCGGTTAAACAAAATCCGATTTGGAAACCGCAATAGACTTGAAGGGCGCGTTTTTTTATTTATCCAAATAGTTTAACCAGCTCAATGTATTAATCAAAGGATCACGACTTCGATTACGACACGTCGTAAACAATCCACTTGTTATGAGGGATTTATCCCCGAGGACTGCGGCCAAAATGTGATGTTCAACCGGGAATGCGGAGATTATTTAAAACCACCTTTTAGAGTTTTTTTTTAAGTTTTGTGGCGTATAAAACGGGCACTTATCTCCCACTTTACGGAAAGATACGGCGTGAATTTAAGGTACGTTATGAAATGGCTGTACCAAACTTCATTTTTTTTTTCTTTTTTCGCTCTGTCGGGTCAAAAAGCGTCTCTGGACGTACCCGCCCACAGCTCGGAATCAGGACTTTTCGAGCTTTAATGTGTCTAAGAGGCGCCCAAGAGTCCTTATTTTAAGCAAGGTACCTGGTACAGTCACTTTTTACAAAAAACGCTTGAAATGAAAAATAAGTTTAGTACAGCTAATTGAATGCGTCTCGTATTTAATCATATATGGAAGTCAAATTATTAAGATGATCGTTAGCAAAAATTTAAAATATATGTGTGAAAATCAGAAAACATTTTTGAAATGTTCGATAATACAAACCCGAGCCTCTCAAAGCTTTTTACTCATTTGGCAAACGTGCAGTTATCTCGTAATTGACGACGCGTACTGGTATAAATCCGATAAAAAATAAAATCTTAACTTCACCTATTAATTAAAAAACATATATGTATTATAACCAATATATAATATATAGTATACTCTTGTTAATTGCTCATTTTGAAAAAGAATTATACAGTTCATACCCTGTTTACGAAAAACTTGTGCAACAGGGCGGCGGCTAAGATGTTCAACCGGTGATGCGGGGCTTATTTTTAACCATTTTTTTTTTTCATTCTTTTTTGGCCGATAAATCGAGCACTTATCTTCTCTTTTTACGAGATTCAACGTGTATAAAATTTGGTAAAAATGGGAGTTGGTAAAAGTTAGTAGTTATTCGTAATCATCCGCTGTAACCACCCTAATAAAGTCAACTATAATCCTGGCTAGATAAACTGGCCCTATCTGACATAATAAATATGAAAATAAACGAAATTTCATACTTTTTTGGATCATATGAACGAAATCTGGACGGCAGCGGTTAACCTAATTTTAGTTCTAAACTTTAATCATTGTTGCAAAAAAAGTTTTTTTATAACAAGAAATTTTTTATGATGAAAAATCAGTTTTGGCTGCAAATGACAGTTCTGACTTAACGCCAGCAATTCGTCGTGCTCAATTTTGCGGTAGCGAATTACGTTAACTGAAAAAAAAGAAGCTCCCCGAATCTATTTCCTCTAGTCACTGATTTTGAATAATGACAAAGTTGCTTTGAGCGGTCATGATTCAATGCCCTTCTTTATTCACAATTAACTTTAATTCTTCAAAATCAAAATATGACAATTGACGTTTTTAACCTTAGAGGAACGTACGTAGCTTGTTTTCTCCTAACCTCTTAACACATCAGTTGGACATCTGTCCCAACGGACAAATAAAATGAGTTTTTATGGTATTTAAAAACCGAAAAATACCAGTGATTACCCAAGAACAATTAAGGAGTACACGTATCTCGCGCGCATTTATGCGCGCGAGATTCTTCGTCCCAGACGTATCTCGCGCGCATTTTTTACGCGCGAGATTTTTAGCCAAATCTCGCGCACATTTTTGCGCGCGAGATTTCTTCATGATCTCCCGCGCATTTTTGGAAAACAAGTTCTTATTTTATTAACAGTTTTCCCTACATAATCTGATTATAATAAATGAAAATAATTATCTATTATCGTGATATAAATCATTTTCGAAGGTTATACAAAAGACGTTTAAAAAATTCTAGATTTGTTAATTTAATTTAATTTTTTAATTNAGAAAATTTAACTTATACTTAGTAAGCATGTTTGCCATATAAAATACCAAAATGCGCGCGAGAACGTTGAATAAATCTCGCGCACAAAAATGCGCGCGAGATACGTCTGGGACGGAAAATCTCGCGCGCAAAAATAGAATGCGCGCGAGATACGTTCTGGACAAAAAATTTCGCGCGCAAAAACAAAATGCGCGCGAGATACGTTCTGGACAGAAAATATGTGTCCACCACAATTAAGCCTGAATTAAGTTATGATCCGCAAAAAAAAAAATTCCCAATAACTTCTATTAAACCAAAGCTTTGTTTCTAAAAACAGATTTTAAAACCACCTTTAGGTGACTAAACGGGTTAGAAAACTACTTTTTAAATTTGCTCTACTTTTGACCGGTAATTATCCGGTACAATTTCAAAAATAAGTCGGTTAACTAAACTGTATGTAACGTCGCTTACGAATGTTATATACCGTGGGGACGGATTTTTTAGCATTAATTTTTCAACTTGTACCAAAAATAAGTTAAATGTAAAACAAAAATGCACATTCGCAGACCCCTAGTCGTTAAACTCCCAGGGGGAAGTGCGTGTATATAGACACGCAACTTGTTTTTTTCGTCGATTTAAATCATATGGAGGCCCCGTAGGACAACACGGGTATTGCTGACCCCCCCTCAAGTTTTCGAGAAAATTCGATTGACGGTGTTTTTTTTGCGTAGGTTGGAGATTTCAAACAGCTCTCTAGGGGGCCTTGGTGGCCCAGATCAATTTCTGAATAATCAGATCGACGTAGTTTGACGAGCTCTACAACTAGACTTTACCATTTTTTTTTGAATTATTGCGAATTATTGTGAATTTTTAAGTGCGTGTTTATTTACACGCATTTTCCCCCTACGGTTTTCCAAAAACTCCTTCTCCCTGAGAGTTAAGCTTACTACGTCAAAAGCAAAACCGGCCGTTTCGCGACCAAGTTTACCAGTCCGTTAAACCTAAAACCGCCGTTGCATCACTTTCTGGTGCCACGACTCGGATTAGTTAATTTTGCTGGGGTCCAAAGTTTACGGTTTAGTCGGACGGGCTCAGTTCTTTCTTATGTTTTTTTTTTGGTGACATGAATCAACGGCATTTGTCGCGGTGTGTTCAGTAGAGCTTATTGTTGTCGTGCTTAAGTCGCAGTTGATCTTTTGTTACGACTGCGCTGAGCGTTTAGGTTGAAATTCGAGTACGGTTAGCTTGAGATTCAGTCGTGTCAAAAAAAAGTCAGCTCTAGTCCTAACTCACAAAAAATATATATATCTCTCTATCGTTCGACTCATATCAATTACCCGAAAATCCCTTATGTGCAACGATACACCGATTTTCGATAGAATTTTGTTTAAAAATTTATTAACCGGTCAATATATATATATATATATATATGCGGGAGCGGTGGCCCCCGATAATCCACACGGTTGGATTATGCAAAACGATTATATTTGGCCGTGTTTGATGAAAAAAAAAAACGATGGGTTCATGAGTTGTCAGGAAAAAAATATGAGTGTGATATTTACACAAGCCTCTGGGAAAGATAAGTTCATTTTTCCTTTTTGGGACATTAAAAAAATATTTCCGGTCGCCAACAGTTGAGTGTTAAAATATCCGAAATTATGGCTCTTTTTACGTGAACGCGGTAAACATAAAAAATACAGTCCTTACTCATTTATCGGACAATTGCTCCTTTTTCGGACGCTATTTTCGAGAACCGAAAACGTCCGATAAATGAGTAAGGACTGTACTAGTAATTTATTTGGCAATTAATACTAATTTATTCGGTTTATGTATACAGAATAATTACAAATATATCTACAGTCCCTAGACTTTTTAAGGGTAGCGCCCAGTTTGGACACCATTTTAGACGAATAAGATCGGGCCTTTCCAGAAACTGGGTTGAAGAATATGTAATTTGTCAGTTAGTTTAATTTTTCTAAAAATAAATTGTACTTAATGAACGTAGAAATAATTTTAAATTGCTCGCAAATAAGTCCTGTAACATGCGTAAAACCGGAAACCGGAAAAAATGTTTTTTT
>SCLG01000373.1:50191-61730 GCA_004367875.1 Oikopleura albicans
CGCTCCAGCCCCATGTTTGGATTTGGTTCAAGTTTTTGTTTTAGTTTGTGTGTTGCTGTATTGGCGAGGGCCGTGCATTAGATAGGTGGAGATATTGCCGTTTGACGGCGTACTTGCCCACTCTGTGTAGGCGCCTAATTGCTCAAGTCTAGTTTATTACTCATCGTTGCCATGAGCGGAGTTTGATGCGGAGTAAGCAATTTACTAAAGTGGCGCAAATGCTATGGGCGCAGTAAGAATGCTGTCCCTCTCATGGCAACTATGACGCTCGCTATCATACAAACAACAAAAAGAGCCACGCTCGCCTCCTCTGAACTAGGGTAGCCGCGCGCGCCACGGATACATTCATTTAAAAAATATTTTTTCTTTAACCCGCAGAGACACAACGCCGTTTTTTTGGCAAAATTGTTTTTTTGCACCACAAAAAAAAATCATACCAATTGAATATTTTTAGTTCTATCTTACCAGCTACTCGAATCAGAAAATTCGAATCAGAGGCCGTGGAATTTTGTCCTATGTGGACAAGGCTTTATTGTTGGAAAATGAGCCCTTTTGTTGTACAAAACTGTTAAAAATGACATTTTAATTCATTTTTAATTATTACTTCTTTATTTTTTTTTGGTTTAACCGCCAGAGACCATAAAGCGTAAACCGTAAGGTTAACGAATTTGATCTTTAGCTATTAGATACAATTTTTAAATACACCACTTGCACCGTTATCGGGTCATCATTTTGAGGAAACAAAATGACCCGATAACGGCGCGGCGCAGGTGGTGTATACAGAAAATAAAATTGACTATTTTACTAGTTAACATCGCTTATCACCGACCCAAAGTATGGGACGCGGCGTTTCACATGAATTTGCGCCGTCTAAGTAGTCTAATTCCAGAAAAAAGTTTCTAAAATTCGTAAAAAAAATTGTGGTGAACCTGTCAGTCGGTAGTTAGAAATCAATTTTGGACAACTAGCATTATGGTTAAATTGAAAAAATAAATACATTGTATATTTATATTTTTCATTAATAACAGGGGATTTCCGAAATTACTCGACTTTTTAGGAAGTGTTTTGAAATTTATTAAAATCGAAATCTATTTTTTCTAAAAACTAAAATTTTTGTAGGAACTAGTGGAGCATTATGATTTTTTGACCACTTGTTTCGCAATCTGAAAAATATAAGATAAAAATATAAACATTAGTGATTGGTTTGGTGTATTTGACTTAACTGTAACCTTTCAGTTACACCATTTTTTCAAAATTAGCTTTTACAGTGTTATTTCATAATAATGGTGCTGTATATTTATTCGTTTTCACACACAACAAAACAGGAAAAAAATGTTACATTTATATTCATAATGATTTAAACTATTCGGGACCTTGACTCAAGGTCCTTGAGGGTAAAATTCGTCAAAAAATTGTTGAGACTACGAAGTATTGCGCAACCGTCACAATATTGGTCGGTATTTTTTTTTGTCAAACAGGTTCTACATCACCAATAATATAGTTTCACAAAATTTGGAAATACCGGAGTCCAGACTGGCGCATTTCAAGCAACCTTTGTATCATTGTTCACGCTATTTTAGTCTCATTGCGTCAGCCTGGACTCCGGCAGGCACCGTGGGCTTTCGAAGAAAACGTTTTTCCCAGAAAACGTTTTTCGGAGAAAATCAAAGAAAACGTGTTTCGGAGAAAGGGTAAGAAAACGTTTTTCGGAGAAAATGCAAGAAAACGCTTTTCGGAGAAAACGTTTTTCGGAGAAAATCGAAGAAAACGTGTTTCGGAGAAAACCGAAGAAAACGTCTTTCGGAGAAAACGTTTTTCGGAGAATACGTTTTTCGGAGAAAAATTTCTAAAACTGCATTGGTTTATTTGCATTAATTATGAAAAGTTTTTTAACGTAAAAACACTGGGCTTATGCGAAATGAGCAGTCTGTCAACGAATAAAAGATTTAGAATCTATAATTAAATCCTCTTATGGACATCCCCTGCGCAGTTTTGTTTCACACCCGTATCTTCCATTTTTAATATTTTTTCGCCCGTAATACATATGATATGTAACATATCTTAAATATATAAAAGATAAATACGGTATTTAAAATACCCAATACGCACTATTTTGAAAACAAAATTGTTTTGACTTTTTATGTTTTGACGGCCGATAGCCCCAATAAGGACGCTTTTTACACGGTAAAACTTTAAAACTAACTCAAAGCTTTTTTATGAACGGTTAACGGAATCATGATTAGCTAAAACCCCTATGCGTCGTTAAACATCCCCTGCGCCGTTATGTTTCCCCCAATTTATCAAAAAAAACCGACATATAATGGAACGATCGGGAACAGACCATCGCAATTCGTAGGTAATTTGCCTAAAATTTGTTAGTGTGGAAACATAACGGCTCCTACAGGGACCGCACTCGAATGTTTGCAAGGTTTAAGCACAAAATGCGCGAATAAGTTTGACTTATTACTATTTATATACACCCCCTGCACCGTTATCGGTAGGTAAAATTCCTGGTCAACATATTTTTTTAAAAATGCTTCGAATCTGCTGAAAATTTCATACAAGGACAATTTTGTTTTGGTATATGTGGAAAGCCACAAATCAATACTGCTTACTTTTGTTTTTTGCCGATTTGACCAGGAATTTTACCTAGTTATCGGGTCAACATTTCGAGAACAAATTTTGACCCAATAACGGGTTTTGACCTGATAACGGCGCAGGGCGTAGGCGGAATGGCTGGGAAATTTTGATCCAAAATTTTGACCCGATAACGCCACGAGCGGAGATTTTCTATAACGTCTCATATGTCTGTGATGAATTGATCTTTCATATATTTTTTTTAATTTTGGAAATCGGTTCAGTAGTTTCGCTGTATTGATGGAAAAATTAGAAAACGGGGTGGTGAAATATAACGGCGCAGGGGGTGTACATACGCGGAATCAATTATAGATGCTACATTATTATATACATGTATTATGTACGTGTATATTCATTGCTGTCAAACGGTTCTCAATTTATTTTGATTTAGTGAGAAACTTGCCATAGATGAATTTTTAAACTCTTGTTAACCNGTAGTTTGACGAGCTCTACAACTTGGCTTTACCAGTTTTTTTGAACTATTGCGATTTATTGTGAATTTTTTAAGTGCGTGTTTATTTACACGCATTTTCCCCCTACGGGTTCCCAAAAACTCCTTCCCCCTGAGAGTTAACATCGCTTATCACCGACCCAAAGTATGGTTCTGGTTTTATAATATATTTTGATACTAATTCTGTCGCATTATGGTTAAAATTGAAAAAAATAAATACAGGGGATTTCCGAAATTACTCGACTTTTTAGGAAGTATTTTGCAATTTATAAAAATCGAAAGCTAACTATTCTAAAAACGAAAATTTTTGTAGGAACTAGTGGAGCATTATGATTTTCGACCACTTGTTTCGCAATCTGAAAAATGTAAGTTAACAATATAAACCTTAGTGATTAGTTTGGTGTATTTGACTTAACTGTAACCTTTCAGTTACGCCATTTTTACAAAATTAGCTTTCACAGTGTTATTTCATAATAATGGTGCTGTATATTTATTCGTTTTCACACACAACAAAACAGGAAAAATGTTACATTTATATTCATAATGATTTAAACTATTCGGGACCTTGACTCAAGGTCCTTGAGGGTAAAATTGTTGAGACTACGAAGTATTGCGCAACCGTCACAATATTGGTCGGTATTTTTTGTCAAGCTGGTTCTACGTAACCAATAATATAGTTTCCCATAAAATTTGGAAATACCGGAGTCCAGACTGGCGGATTTTAAGCAACCTTTGTATCATTGGTCACGCTATTTTAGTCTTATTGCGTCAGCCTGGACTCCGGCACACTGTATGTTTTCACTTTTTTTTAGAAATTTATGATTATTGTTACACACGCCCAAATTTACTATAAAAAATGTAAAAAACGGTAAAAAATTTATCTTTTTCGGAAATTTATACCAAATCTATTTGTTTCTATTTTTACTTTGTGATGTTTTCAAATTATTGTGAAAATCAAAATTTCTTAATTTAATGCTTTTTCATTTATAAATTAATTTAATTTTATAAAATTAATTTTTCATTAAATTATTTGAAAAAAAAATCAAAGTAAAAATAGAAACAAATAGATTTGGTATACATTTTCGAAAAAGTTAAATTTTTTTACCGTTTTTTACATCTTTTTTATAATAAATAATAAATAAAATCAGAAAAGGAGTTATATAATTTTAATGTATTATTTTAACGATTTAACCAGTCATTATAAAAAAACATTTCAAATTTTAAAATGGTGGCTTTGGTTAAATGCGTCAAAAAATACATTTTTTGAAATGTCAGTCTGAGTCGGGGGTTCGGACACCCTACTCTGCATTCGTCTCTCCGTGTTTCTCTATAGCTTTGGCGGGTGCGGTACAGAGGTGCGGTACACAGACACTCGTGCGGCTCTTGGATGGTGCAGTAATCAGAGCCCGCGCGCTTGACAGTGAAAGCTAAACGAGAAACATATCGTGTCGAAACTGGTGAACACGAACCGGCTGACTCAAATTATTAAAACCAAAATAAAAAAAAATAACATCGCATTATATATATGCCTCATATTATATGATATTTTTGTGTATATATTATACTAGAGATTAGACCAAGAGAAAAAAAATCTATATAAAATTTAAAGAGCAAAAACAACACAAAAAAAAAGAAAAGAAAAATATTTAACAAAAATCGTCATTTAACTGCTGCATACCAAATAGAGAAATTTAACCCAGAAGAGAAGAAAAACACTACTTTTTTTGAAATTTTGACAATTTTTTGATTTTTTTTTTTGGCACAGACGCAAAGAAATCCAAAAAATAGGTTCGAAAAAGGAACCTGGGGAGATTGGGGGTAGCAGTTTCCATTTGAATGGGAACTCCGTAATGTACCCTCAGTACCCTCCACCGCCAAATTTAAATGGAAGTGGAATTCAGGTACCACATTACGTTACAACGTGCTATCCATTTGTTCAGGAGCAATTTTATTACTTTCCGAGCCATCCACAACAGTTTACTGGACAGGTATTAATTAATTGTAATTAATTTTATTTCTATTTAAACAGCAAAAAAAAAATGTCAAATTTGTTGGTAAAGTCTCATTGGCTCTGGTGGATGAATTCGAACATTGTTTTACATGATGAACGAACTATTTAGTGTCAATCTAAATCTACAAAAAAAGCTTCCGTAGGGTGTCTAAACATATCATTTTGTCTATGGTTACCATTTTGGCATTATCGTTTTAATATTGGAAAATAATATATTTTTATCAAATACAGAGAAAAAAGGTATTTTCGTTGTTTTTTGTTTTTTGAAAACATATAAAAAAGTTTACAAATAATCCAGTTTGAAAATTATACTTTTGAATGCATAACATCTATTCTTATTTTTTGATGAATAAAGGATATTTATGTGTTTAATTTCTCAAATTTTTTCAAATCGGACACTTTGTACCGGTATATAAGTGATGTTTTTATTGATGTTTTTTGTAAGTATCTCTTAAATTATGAAAATTGAAAAACGGTGTAATTCAATATTAATTTAATTTATGATAATGATTTCCTAACCCACCGAGATAAAAAAAAATCAATCATTGTCCATATTATTGTACGTGGAAAATTTCTTAAAGATCATTTATTTTGATAATAAATTAAAGTTTTTTAACCCCTTGGTACCACTAAGCGATTTGAAGCCAACAAATACATTCCTTACGTGGGTCAATAAGGCAACAGGGGTTAATCGGTGAATTGTTGATCTTTTTTTAGAATATTTATGATTTTTAATCGTATTTTGGTTTTTTATTGACATATTATCATTCAAATTTAAAAGATTTTCCGTGACTTTTTATTCAGGCATTAGTGTCGTCCGAATATCCAAATAGGCCTGGAATTACTAGGGCGATTTGAATTTCACTTTCGACACCCTAACTCCCCTCATTACATCGTGTATATTTAACCAAAAAACACTGCCCTGCAGCGCTGGAATGTTTTCTTGTGCATTTTTTGATCTGCGTTATTGAATTATTAATTAATTTAACTGGTGAGAAAAAAAAAAGATTAAATTTACGGTCCAAATGACATTAGTAGTATACTATCAGTGGCGTAATAGGGCTCAATTTAGATACTTTAATTATTTTTAAATATAATATTTTATATCCCGGCATTTATTTACACTACTACTGTAGTACTAGACAAGTTAAACTAGTACTACTAGTTATGAAATATCAGAGTTAGCATTTATAATTTTAGTTTTTTATGATATTATAATTCCTAGTATTCCTAAATAATTCTAATTACGTACTGTGTTGAAGCCAAATATCTAAAACTGATTTTGAAAATCACAATTATCTGATGCAATTTTAAGAGATTACTATTTGCCATTTGCGTGTGATAATTTTCACGCCTAAAAGTATTACAATCCACTTTTGCGGATTTATTTTCGCAATTTAAACCGCTAAATTATGGATCAAAAACTTATTACATGTAAAGAACGAAGTTTGTGTGTATATATTTTTTTCGAGTCCCTCAAATCAGTAATTTTTCAGAATTTTTTTCTAGGTTAGAATTTTTTTTCTGTTAATGTGAGCTGTGGGACCAAAAGTGCTGTTTTTTTATTAAAAAAATAATGTTTAATTGTATTGCTTCTTTTCGAAAAATAAATCCATATTTGGTTTTCAAAACAGATACAGTCCTTGATTCCATAAGGGGCGCTTCCATAACGGCTGGTTATCCCATGACGGCCGCTTTTTTTTTCTCCAAAAACGGCCGTTTATTCCATAACGGCCATTTTTTTCCTCAAAAACGGCCGTTTTTTCCAGAACCGAAAACGGCCGTTATGGAATTGAGGACTGTAACTGATTTTTTCTGAAGCGTTTTTTTTTCGAAGAACTAAAAACATAAGGCCAGTTTAGAGTGAATTCGACCAATATGAGAAAATAAACAAATTGACTAATTGCTGAAGTGAAAGGCTTGACGCTGATTGACTAACCCGATGATTACTTTCTTTTTTCGGGTAATTCATTAGCAATATTATATAAAATGTTGTGACTATCATAATACTGATCGAATTCACTTTAAAACGACCTTATAAAAGCGACGGCAACATTCAAGTTCAAAGATATGGTTTTTACATGTACTACGCACGTGTACTTCCTTTTCCCACGAAATGTTTATGTTAAAAAACTTAACTTGAACAAAGAACCTGACTTGGTAAAAAAAACCTAACTTGAGACAGCTTAGTCTCATAGACTTGAAATAGTGACCCTTTGTCCGAGTAATGTGTAAATATTGATATGTTCAACAGTACCAATCTGGCATATGAAATAGATTTTTACTAATTTTTTGGAAACGCATATATAAACAGGTTTGTTTTTAGAAAAGTGTGCGTGTCAACTTGTTGATCGGGTTTTCCCTGAAAAATTAAAGGTAATTACAAATGTAATTGGGTTATCTATTCTGATGACGCCAAAAATATAATAAGGCCTTAACCCCTGAACCCTCAGTAGCAGTTAACTCCCAGGGGGAAGTGCGTGTAAATAGACACGCAACTGGGTTTTTTCTTCGATTTAAGGCATATGGAGGCCCCGTAAGGCAAAACGGGTATTGGTGACCCCCCTCAACTTTTCGAGAAAATTCGATTGACGGTGTTATTTTTTGCGTAGGTTGGAGATTTCAAACAGCTCTCTAGGGGGCCCTGGTGACCCAAATCAATTTCTGAATAGTCAGATCGACGTAGTTTGACGAGCTCTACAAATTGGCTTTACCAGTTTTTTTGAATTATTGCGAATTAATGTGATTTTTTTAAATGCGTGTTTATTTACACGCATTTTCCGCCTACGGGTTCCCAAAAACGCCTTNCAGAAAAGTATTTCTATATCAATTATTTACCTCAATTCAAAAATTTGGAGTAATTAAATGGGCTAACGACAGTAAAACACGCTCGTCTGAAAAAATGTTGGTAGCCGGGTAATTTTTGTGAAAGAATGTCATGAGCATGGTGAAGGGCAAGTGGGTTTGTTTCCGTCGAAATTGAATACGTACTTATTTTTCACAATTGATTCAAATTTCTTCATTCGTACGGGTTTTACGAAGTAAGCAACATGCCTTTATCATTTTGTTTCGAGAACTTTGAATACCGCGAAAACCCGAAAATTGAAAACGTACAACGACATCAGAATTTTTGACCTTAAAAAGGGTTACTAATGTTTTTTCGGAAATAATGGTTCTAACTTCAGTTATAAGGTCACGTTTATTATTAAACATACTACAGGGGGTCTGGTTATAAGGTCACATGGTGTGACCATTAAAAGGTCAAGTCATCTTTTTTGCACAAAGGTCAAGTCATTTTTTGGAGTGGATTGAGGTCAAGTATTTTTTTGGGGCTTGACCTTATAACCAGACCCCCTGTAAGGACCAAACAGTTTTCGACCCCTTTAGTCAATTTCGCAAAATACATCTTGCATAGGAACATTTAAGGTCCAACATTAAACGGACTTCAATTTGTAAAGTTTTGTTTCTGAAAATTTAACACCGCTTAAAAACAACTTCATAATAGGGTATAAAACACTTTGACTTGACCTTCAAACAACGTGTCAAGATTTTTGTAAATAGAGGAGTGTCTCACATTAAGGAACGGTTTGCTATTTTTGACCAACGGGTACTTTTGTCCCTTGAACTTTTTGAAACTTTTTTCGAAGAAATATGTCCTTTATTTTGATAAAAGTGTCCCTTAATTTGAGTTCTGACCCTTAGTTTGGTTTTCCTTAGTATGAGACCGGCTATGAGACCTGTAATAAGAAGTTACAAGAGCGAGGCATTTATACTGGAGACCGAGTTTTGATTTTTAAGACTTTATTGGGACTCACTTTGAGAAACGTTCTTTAAAAAACAGTGACCTTTCTGCTTTAAATATTTTTAAATTAAATTGTATGACGGATAAGTGCATAAAATTGGACGCATTGGCGGACAGAAGTGAGACTCGGAATGATTTAACTTGACAAAGTGTAAAATGTTTCGTGTATTACNACATTTTCCCCCTACGGGTTACAAAAAACTCCTTCTTATGAACACGTTGACTTGACCTTCAAACTATGTGTCAAGATTTTTGTAAATAGAGGGGTGTCTCACATTAAGGGACGGTTTGGAATTTTTAACCAAATTCTACTTTTGTCCCTTGAACTTTTTGAATTTTTTTTCGAAGAAATATGTCCTTTATTTTGATTCTTTTGATAAAAGTGTCCCTTAATTTGAGTTCTGACCCTTAATTTGGTGTCCCTTAATATGAGACCTGTAATAAGAAGTTAGAAGAGCGAGGCATTTATACTGGAGACCGAGTTTTGATTTTTAAGACTTTATTGGGACTCACTTTGAGAAACGTTCTTTAAAAAACAGTGACCTTTCTGCTTTAAATATTTTTATTTTTTAGCAATTAAATTGTATGACGGATAAGTGCATAAAATTGGACGCATTGGCGGACAGAAGTGAGACTCGGAATGATTTAATTTGACAGAGTGTAAAATGTTTCGAGTATTACTCCAATTATGATTATTAGTATTGATTTTTAACGTATATTTGAACAACAGCGAAGAAATATATGGACCATAACGGCCGTGTTACATGAAAATGAACCAGTTAGATGCTCATCGCATGATAAAAAAAAAGCAATTCAGCCTACAAAGCAAGCAGTTTAGCGTAATTGATTTCAAATTTTTTTTTAATTTAATGAGAATCTAACTGGTTCATTTTCATGAAACACGGCCCTTATAATATGGTGTATTTCTCTCGCACCTTTTAGTCGTATGCTCTCTCAGCCAATCAGCGCAGTGTTTTCATTTCGCTCCACTCCAAAATTGGTTGTAAACAATTCCTATCAAAGCCCTGGAAATTTGGCATAAAATTTTGAGTCGCATCTTCCAGTAGTTAAAAACGGACGAAATGAGCGCAAGGACTGTAGTACCTTCAATATACACTATTTTTGACCATTGGTTTCAATACCCGCGTTATTGGCTTGTAATTAGCTCTGGACACGTCTAGTGGTGAATCAGATTGAATTTTTTTGACATTGTTTTGAATGAACAGGTTCATTCGTTGATTTGTGTTGTGATTGGTCCACTTAGTACTGAATTTTAACATAAGTTCAACAACATGTAACTAAGGTTTACCATCTTGAATTTTTGTGATCAATTCCGGCCCCGAGGCCGCAGCGTGTTCGTATATTCTGCGAAGATTATTTTATTACCGATAGAACTACAAAAACTTCTGGAAAACGCTATGTAGAATTATTTTACTACGGAAATTTGTTCCTCGTAGAAACTGCGTACAGTATTTATTGGAAAAATAGACTTTTTAATTACAGTCCTCGCCCCGAAACGGTTGGGTTTTTAAGGTTAATGGCTAATTTTTTTTTTTGTTACTTTTTCAATCTTCCCAAAACCGATACGATTTTTAGATTTAACCCCAAAACACCGGCCAAAATTAGAAATACACCGCCTACCTACGTAAGTTAACACCACGTAAGTTAACAAAATTTATGTAAGTTAACAGTCTGCTCGCGACAACTTTTCCGCCTACGCATTACCCATGTAAGTTAACAAAATTCACGTAAGTTAACAAAATTCATGTAAATTAACACATTTTTCCAAATGTTTTGTTTATTTACGTACGTACGTGGTACACCATGATAATACATTATTACGCACAATTTACGTAAAAAGTTAGTAATTTAACCTTTAATCTCTTTTTTTCAGCACAAATGCTAAAAATTGCATTTTAAAGTGTGTTTTATAATGAAAATACGGTACTTATACTTACATATATTATTGATGTTAATTTTTGATTGTACGGTTAAACGGTTAGTAATCTAGTTGTAAAAATAATCACTTGACAATTCAATATTTTCTTATATTTTTCGTTGTTTTAACGATCCTGAAATGTTAGCTTTTTAGTAAGCGCGTTGGTATTTCATGAAAAATGTTATTGGGTCAGAAAATACCCATTGGATTGCTGACCAAAATGTGCCCATATTTTTTTACGGTCATTTACGGTATTTTTGAAAAATGACCCGTATTTGGCGACTCGGAATTTAATTTGCCCAAAATGACCCTATTTTACTGAACCTTATTTGGCGCTCTCATAAGAAAAAACTCAAATACAGTTTAATTGATGGACAACCCTACAACTGTACTGGTCTTCGTTACATGTATTAAATTATGGTTTATACTTGATTGTTAATTTTTATTTCTTATTTGTTTTTGGAAATTGCTTATTAAGAGTAAATTGGCGGCAAATTCCATTTGACAGCCTACCCTAAATTGAGTCAGTTTTTTTTTCGACAATTACAAAGCTGCTTGAACAATCGATTTGACCGTTAAGAACTTGACCTTTCTTTTGTACAGAAATAGTATCAAGGAGATAGACAGTCAAAAAAGTCGTTCTTCGAAGTGCACTCTGTCTGAACTTGGTCCGATTTTTGGACAATTTTGATAATTCTA
>SCLG01000373.1:73872-84966 GCA_004367875.1 Oikopleura albicans
TAAAGCGTTAAAATGTAAACATGCAATAACAACGGTGAGCCTCGGTTAACATCCCTCTCAACGACGCCGAAACTCTTCAAACCCGTCGTAAAGCGAAGAAAGCTGAACGCGCGCAGAAAAAAGCCGACCTCGAGTACGCAGAAATCCTGGCCGAGGAGGATCGTCTCGTCAAGCGGATCAACCAGACATCCCTCTACAGCCACCTAATGGATCCAAATAGCTTCAAGAAGAAAGGAAAAATTCGCGAAACCCCAAAATCGAAAAAACCAACGCCACTCAAGCGAGTGATACTCAAAGAGCGGGAGGAGAAGAAACAAGCGCGCGAAAAGGCAACCGATCAGGTGCTAGAACAAACGTAAGTTTTACCCAGTTGATTTATAAAATGTACATACGTCCTTTCCGAGTCGGAAATTCGGACCATTTATTTACATGGGAGGATGTCAAATGGTCGCGAAAAAAACCATGTTCATGAGTTGGTCGCGAAATGGTGTTTTGGGTGATGTTTCGCGACCACTGTGTTAGGCGAATAAAACATGGTCGCGAAACCATGTTAAAAACACCATTTGGTCGCGAAACCATATTTCGAACAACAATTCGCGACAAAATGTGTGATTGCCAAAGTACCCTTCACCTGTTAAAGAACCATCGTTGATGTCCCCAATTAGATATTACGTCCGTTTCGGTCGAATTTTTAACGAAATACCGCCCATTCCGGCCCATAGCCTTTTTTTCGTTTATTTTTCCATGCATCGGATGTGATTATTTTTCAGAATTTGGTAGTTTTATTAAGAAAAAAACTCTTATTATGACTCATAATTTATGATAATCGATCTTTTTTGTTAATTTCGTCATTTTTATGGTACCAAAAGTTTTATTCATGCTGGAGCAGTGAAGTGGATTCGATTGGGCCTTTGTATAAATGCGAGTGTAATTTTACATTTTTTGGCTCATTGCATAACCGTATAAGTCCGAATTACACGCTCAATGACAAAACTGAACATATATTTCCTTTTCAGGGTATAAACTACCCTAAGTCTTGATAGATTTCCCTCACAGTATGAGCGTCCCCATACGGTATAAAACATTTCAATATTAACCCGATATGAACCGATGTACGAAAATATAACTCAGAAAGGTACAAAAAACGATATGTTTGTTGCTTATCGGTATTGGCCAGGGTCATTTTCGAACACAAGTCTGAACTGTAACAAGTAACGTTAATCGCGTCTAATCCCATACTAAATGTTCTTTTTTTGCAATTTGAACTGCAAATAAGTACGGTAAAGTGGACCACGGAAATCGCATAAATCATAGTCAAGTCTATTCTAGTTTGATCTAGTTTTTTTCTAAAAAAGTACGCTGTATTCGGTATCATAGAGAAAGTTTTTTTTTTGTGTTGCTTTTCGTAACATTAAACCCCTTTTCGCGAGATTTCATGTGACTCATATGCCGATGTAAGCGTTATTGTTTTTATTTGTTTTATTATAACAATTAGAATATATTAAGGCCAGGGGTCTTTGGATGTGCGCTCTGTATTTAACCAACCCTGTAGGCTATAGGAAAGTTGTCAGATTTTCCGTGAGTACAGCGGGCAATGTCTCTCTAGATGTGCATGTCCCTCTGGATGTGCATGTCTCTCTAGATGTGCACGTTTATCGGAAATGGAGATTGCTTATCTAGAAACACCTGACTGTATTATAATACAGTTTTGGCTGTGTAAAAGTTCTTGGCATTTTTGGTATTTTTTTAGATTAAAAGTTCCAGTCACTTTTGAAAAATGCATTTAAGGTCAAGTAAGTTTTTCAGGGAATGACCTTGCAANTGCATAACCGTTTAAGTCTGAATTACACGCTCAATGACAAAGCTGAACATATATATTTTTTCAGGGTGTAAAATATCCTAAGTCTTGATAGATAGGAAAATGTATTTTTGCACGATTCGCCAGGCTTCCATTTACGTGCTTTAAAAAAGGTCCTGGCCTTTTTGGGAGTAAACCCATGCACTTTAGAATAAAAGTATTATAAAATACAGACATGTTACCTCGAATATATGATGCTTTTAAAATTATATTTATCATATTTTTATTATTTATGAAAATTTATGGTTTTTGAAATCTTTCAATTTGAGCAAGCTGTAAGGTCGAGGCGGTGGCTTCATTTAATTTATTGAATGATACCCCTTTAAGACCCATAATTTATTGGCCCACAAGTGGCCCTAATGATAATTTGATCGTGGCCAGGTATAAATCAGTTAATAATTCCATATTAACCCGATATGAACCGATGTCCGAAAATAAAACTCAGAAAGGTACAAAAACGATATGTTTGTTGCTTATCGGTATCGGCCAGGGTCATTTTCGAACACAAGTCTGAACTGTAACAAGTAACGTTAATCGCGTCTAATCCCATACTGAATGTACTTTTTTTTGCAATTTGAACTGCAAATAAGTACGGTAAAGTGGACCACGGAAATCGCATAAATCATAGTCAAGTCTATTCTAGTTTGATCTAGTTTTTTTCTAAAAAGTACGCTGTATTCGGTATCATAGAGATAGTTTTTTTTTTGTTGCTTTTCGTAACATTAAACCCCTTTTCGCGAGATTTCATGTGACTCATATGCCGATGTAAGCGTTATTGTTTTTATTTGTTTTATTATAACAATTCGAATATATATTAAGGTCAGGGTTCTTTGGATGTGCGCTCTGTATTTAACCAACCCTGTAGGCTATAGGAAAGTTGTCAGATTTTCCGTGAGTACAGCGGGCAATGTCTCTCTAGATGTGCATGTCTCTCTGGATGTGCATGTCTCTCTAGATGTGCACGTTTTTGGGAAATCGAGATTGCATATCTAGAAAGACCTGACTGTATTAGAATTCAGTTTTGGTTGTGTAAAAGTTCTTGGCATTTTTGGTATTTTTTTAGATTAAAAGTTCCAGTCACTTTTGAAAAATGCATTTAAGGTCAAGTAAGTTTTTCAGGGAATGACCTTGCAACCGAAGCCTGTATGTTAAGAACCGTTTTTTCTGATTTGTAATCCCTAGTTCGGTATACAATAATCCTGAAAATCTTAAACCTATTTTTTTATAAAAAGCTTATTAAATTTTTTTTTTACTTTTTCAAAATTGTTGCGAAATAGGCTACCAGTTAAACCATGCCTCTGATTTTGTCATATATTATTTACTTCTAAAACAGTTGATTAGGCGATATTCTAGGTCATTATTACCAAGTATTTTTGTGGTTTGTGGAATGGGTGCTCTTTATGAAAAAATCTTACCAAATATAATGGGGTTATTTTTGTTTATATCTTGAGGATTGTTAATATGAATTGTCTAGAGGGTGCGGTATTGATGGTATCAGAAATATTATTGGTCCATGTGGTTCTGATTATCAACACGGACTTATGTGTGTTTTAAGTTAAACTCATCCGATTAGTTTTCATGTCTTAAATGTGATATGTTTAAATGTGCCATTTTCTTGGCCTTATAACCAAGCTCTTGCAAAATTATATCCGTTTTGACTTCGTGTCACGGAAAAGTTTTCAGTGAAGACGTAAAAAGGTTCAAGTACGAATAAATTATGTTTTAGGTTATTAAAGTTTTTTAGGGGAGATAACTCTCAAACGAATTTATTTATGAATTATCCTATACTTGAATTATCATGCAAGTGTTGTTTGTTATAAGGTCAGCCATTTTGCCCCTGTAAGGTCAAGTCCGTCTTTTTTCCACCAAGGTCAAATCAGTTTTTTCATAAAATAAATGAAGTTTTTTTGTTTTTTTTTTGTTACACGAACTGGTGTACTGGCGAACACTTTTTTTGGGAAGGTCTATTTTTTCCAATCGTATAAGTTATAAGGTCAAGTCACTTTTTCATTTATGTTTTGATATTTACGAATATTATTTCAGTGATGAAGTGCCACCCCTTCCGCCCATCCTGGATGGCATTGCGGGTCCCGACACGGCTATCCAAGATTGTGTTGAGCACTCGCGAATCCACTCCCGCCGTTTTCGCGAGTACTGTGATCAGGTAATTGACAAGCAAATCGACGACTTCGCGCAGCAAATGCTCATCGATTTGAACCGATTTTACCAGCGACAGGTCCAGCGGAATCCCCACAAGGCAAAATCAAAACGCCGCTTCGTTCTAGGCATACGCGAGGTCTTCAAACATCTCAAATTAGGCAAAATTAAGTGTGTCATTGTGTCGCCGAATTTGGAAAAGATTCAGTCAAAAGGTATATTTCAAAATTGCGGAATTAACTCCCAGGGGGGAGTGCGTGTATATAGACACGCAACTTGTTTTTTTCGTCGATTTAAGGCATATGGAGGCCCCGTAGGGCAAA
The DNA here is from genome assembly GCA_004367875.1 of Oikopleura albicans. Lineage (NCBI taxonomy): Eukaryota > Metazoa > Chordata > Appendicularia > Copelata > Oikopleuridae > Oikopleura > Oikopleura albicans. The sequence goes on from SCLG01000373.1 coordinate 78,211, forward strand.
ATGGGTATTGCTGACCCCCTCCACTTTTCGAGAAAATTCGATTGTTCGATTGTTTCTTGCGTAGGTTGGAGATTTCAAACAGCTCTTTAGGTGCCCTGGTGGCCCAAATCAATTTCTGAATAGTTAGATCGACGTAGTTTGACAAGCTCTACAACTTGGCTTTAACAGTTTTTTTGAATTATTGTGAATTTTTTAACTGCGTGTTTATTTAGACACATTTTCCCCCTACGGGTTCCCAAAAACTCCTTCCCCAGAGAGTTAATAATGGCCTAAATAGCAGAATTTGAACGAATTTCCAATTAAATTATCTTTAGTCATTTTAAAGGATTTCTAAATCAGGCCTAAAAAGACCTTTTGACCAACTACTGTATTAGACTGCGGTGGTTGTAAGGCCCTGCTATAAGTCTATCAAAATTTATGAACAGTTATATAGTATATCATATATCGTACACCACCTAACCAGTTATCTTAACAGCTGTTGTGCTAAAAAGTGTCAAGATAATCGCATTTTGTGAAGATAATTGGGTAGGGCGATACATTTCGGTCCAAAACGTGTAGATAAGAGCAACTTTGTCACGATGACCGGTGTTAAGATAACTGATTAGGGAGTGTATATGCTATCCAAGATTTTGGAGTACAATTGTTTGACTTAAAAACGACTGCATGATATTGTGAGGGCTAACTTTGAAGATTTATTCAAGTAAATATCGTGTCACCCGAAAAAAAGTGACACTGTAGCTTTACGTAGAACATGAAGGATTCATTTCAAGGTCATGGGTGTTATTTTATGTATAACGTCACATAATAGCGTTATATTGTCATGCTGATCGAATTTGAATGTCATGCTCACACCGACGCTTATCAAATTAAAATGAAGGTTTAAGCATTTCACACCTAAAGTTTTTCAAAGGGGATTTTTTTATAATTTAGATATTAAACCCCGAAAGACTCAATAACGTCTTTAACCTTTGAACACGTTGGTCGCCTTTTTGTCCTACCGGGCATTTATAACACGTTTTTATGGCCTTTCGTTTTAAAAAACGTAACGACAGTAAAAATCAACATAGATTAACAAATTTTCAATTACAAAAAAAAACCTCAAAGCAAATTATTGTTACAGTCCCTACCTCAAAATCGTTACGCTCAAAGTCGTTACGATTCTTCGACCCACAAATCGTAACGATTTTGATGTAGGGACTGTACTTGATTAAGCATTAATAAGAGCTAGTAAACGCGAAAAACATGCTTTTTTGGAAACTAGCGAGTTTTTTTTTGTATGTATTTTCATATGAAATAGTGGCTGTGTTATAAGGTCTTTGTTTTTCACAGAAATCTGCGCATAAAAAGATAGTTATAAGGTTTTAGGATTGAAAAAAAAAATCATTTAATTTTCCATTGGTTGAATTAAAAAAAACAAATTGAATCAAAGTAAAACAAATTGGCGAAACATTTCGAGTAATAGTGATCAAAAAATATGATGTGCAGCACTTTTGAAAAGAATTTATACGTGGCAAAGTCTGAGCGGCTTATAAACTAGGGCGGGTGACTATTAAATAGAATTATTGAACTTGGACCATCTGCGAGTTCTGTATCATTTGATACAGTCCCTGACGGGGTCACCTAATACCCAGTTTCATCCTCTAAAATGTGATGTGTGTTTTAGGCAGTCTAGATGACATTCTATCGCAGCTGCTCCAGTTTTGCGAGCAAAACCAGCTGCCGATCGTGTTCGCTTGGGGTCGGCGCGCATTAGGGCGCGCGTATGGCACATTTCCAAAAAAAAAAATCATGACTTTTCGGGGGAAAATCTATAAATCATGATTTTTAATTGTATGAAATCATGTTTCATTCGGTATAATCATGAAGAAAATAGAAGTTTAAAAAGGGTCAACAATTGTCACCTTTAAAAAATCCTATAAAGTCTAATCACCACCTATAACTTTAGGGTTCAAGAAGCTATGTTTATAAAATCGATTAAGGCTGAATTTGGGTCGCAATTGGCGAAATAAAAAAAAGAGGCGGCCATGGAAGAGGTCATCTCATTTTACATTGACGTGATTGGTTAGAGGTGAACCAAATTAAATGTTCGCGTATTGAAAAATACGTCTACCTCTTCCAAGGCCGCCTCTTTTTTTTATTTCGCCAATTGCGACCCAAATTCAGCCTTAATCGATTTTAAGCTCTAAGGCCACATAATAACCATTTTCACCTTTTTAATGTGTGTTTTCAGGCGGTCTAGACGACATTCTATCGCAACTGCTCCATTTTTGCGAGCAAAACCAGCTTCCAATCGTCTTCGCTTTGGGTCGGCGGGCGCTCGGCCGTGCCTGTGGAAAATTCGTGCCCGTTTCGATTGTGGGCATTTTTGACCACTCGGGCTGCGAGGAGACTTTTCATAAGATGATGGTGCTGGTGCAAGATGCGCGCGATCGCTACCAAAAGCTCATCGGTACTGTGGCGCGTGACATCGAGTCGGAAAAGGAGCGCGTCCAGGAGGCGCGCGACGCGCAAGTCGACGAGCAGATTAATATGGACAAGCAGTTAAATAATAGTCTAACCGACGGCGACGTTACTACCGCCAACGGGCCGGTAATGAACGGCTGCGCCGGCGATGATGATGAAAATGAGGACGAAAATGACGCCAATGTGAATAGCGTGCCCAACGGCCATGAACACGCCAATAAGGAGAATAAATTTAAGGGCACGGTAGACCGCAAAAGTTACCAGCAACATTCGCGAAATGCGAGCGCCGCCTCCGGCATAAGCATGTGCTCCTATGTTTCCCAACCGGTTTCGGACCGGGACTGGAAGGCCTTTGTGCAGGACTTGGAAGATGAAAAAGAGCCCGAGGACGCCGCCACCAGGAGCGACACAGCGGCAGCAGCAGCCTCACTCGTTAAATCGCCAGAATTACCACCCGCAACAAATATCGTCCTCGAAAATGGTGAAACTTAAAAAAATGAAGCAAACTAAAAAAAGTAAACAAGAAAAAAAACGAATACACCGACAACAAAAAAAATCCCAACCAGACACAGCACACACAAATACACCTACTTTTCAACGCGGACACCCTACACCACAATTTCCACCAATTTCACGAGTATTTATGACAATGACTGAAATTCCTGTTCGTGTTCACCCCCCAAAAAACTAACAACCAATCATTTGAGATTACTAGCTTTTTTCTTTTTTTTCTTAATTCCCCACTTCTTTGTCCACATTTCCTTTTATTCAATTTATTTATTTAAGAAAACATTAATAACTATAATTTATTATATTTTTATTATTTAAAACATTAACTTGTCCATCGAACACATTTTGTGCTAGTATCTCGGTAATTGGTAGAAATGTTTAGAGCAAAAAAAAGTATTCTTGAAAGCTTCGGTATGGTTGGTATGTTAGCCCTACCGACCATGCCATATCTTTACGGTTAAGGTATGTATGGTAGGATATGATTTCTACATTTTTTTTCTGACTGGTATGGTTCGGTATGTTTTTTCATTTTAGAACCTTACCAGGTTTCATTGTTACTATCGGTTTTGCGGGTAGCGTGCTGAGCTATCATTTTTTTCTTAATAAGTCGTTGGTCTAGTTGAAAGTTTAAACTTGAAACACAAATACAATATTTGCAAAACTTCTGACACCAAATATGTTACCGGTTATACGTGGTCTTTTTAGTATAGTACCAGTCAATTTTCAATATTATATTATAATGATATCACCATCATAAATATTTCACATACACCACGTGCATGCTTAAAGCAACAGTCAGGTTTTCCGCCTACGCACTATCTATTCAAAGTATGACTTCCACTTAAAGTAACAGTTTTTTGTTTCATTTTTGAGTCAACTTTAAACTTAAGCAAGTTGACGGAACTGTTACTGTAAACAGTTAGTTCGTAGGCGGAAAACTTACTGTCACTTTAAATAGGTACATCCTGTATCGTTTCAATGAAAACTTATGGGTTTTATGGTCATTTTTGACTTGGCCAAAGATCAGTTAAGTTTTTAAGTTAATATTTAGTTTGAGTTATTCATTTATGATAAATATTTAATTGCATAATGCGACAGGCCCTATTTCGTTCCACCAGGGGCGCAATTGAAGATTAAAATTGGCGGTGAAAGTTATATTCAACTTAGAGTATTAGCGACTCACAGGGAAAAAGCATATACTTCAGCATTCTCCTCTAAAACCCTTTTCCTATATTTACTGTTCCATTATAGTTATAAAAGAAACAAGTATTGTCATAAAGCATTATTCGTATTTAAAAAAAATATATCAAAACTAATGTAAAAATCAATCGTCAATTTTTCGTCGACGATGATCACGGCATCTTCGATCATTTGGTTTATATAGGTACCGGTTAAACCCGAGAAAAAAGTAGAATTCATAAAGATGCTAATCGGTTTTTTTTCGATTTACTCTTTCTCAAAGTGGCGCCGGTACCCAACATAATATATCTATTACTGTGAAAAAGTCATAAGATTCCTATTGGTCGATATTCTTAACACCTAAAATTGTGAAATTTTCTGTATTCAAAGTTTTAAAAGTATCGAACCAATGTTTCCGAACGTGGTAATTCATTTTTAAATTATAGCATTTACCATCCTTAATACAACAATTAATTGTTTTAGGCTTATATTTCAAACAAGTAACAACAAGTGCACACTTACGTTAAAAGGTCACGTAAAAAACGTTTATCTACTTATTAAGGGTAGTTTAAAATACAGTAAAATGAAGAGAGGCTTGTCTTTTCGTCAAAATTTGTATTTGTAGAATACAATTATGTATTTTTTCACCTTTGAAATCTAAATTTTTATATTCTAGAAAATGATACGGCGTATTTTACTTGTTCGAGTTTTCTAGAATAAAAAGGCAACTTTTGACCTTTGACATACAATAAGCCTTGCTTACGATTCCTACAGGGGGTATAGTTATAAGGTCAAGTCATCTTTTTGCACTAAGGTTGACCTTATAACCAGGCCCCCCTGTACTCGGATCAAACCTTTCGTCTAATATAAACTTCATCTAATATATAGAAGCGACTTTAACTTTAGTAAGCACTTGATTTACCTTGTAAGAAATAAGTATAAAACATATATGTCAAATTAGTTCAGATTTTCCGTTGACTTAAAAACAGTAACTGAAGTTAATACTTTAGAGTAAAGCTAAAAACTACCCATGAATTTTCGCGTGAGCCTAGATTGATTCCATTTTATGAACAGTTATTAAAAATTTCGCATTAGAAACCCTGGTTAGCATCATGTATGTTAACCACTGTTACCCAATTAGCATACTGTCAACATTACAGCGCACTTGATGTATTTAAAAATCAATCATCTACTAACGTGGCATTTTGACAATCAAAAAATATCTCTTTCAGATCGAGGACGTCTAGACCTATCCATTTTTTTTTTATTTAATTTTTTTCTTTTGTTTTTTTTTTGAAAAATACACACTTACAGCTAAAATGCATATTTAGAGTATTCTCTTTCGCCAACAGTGCCAGATTTGAAGAAGATATCACCAATATATTTATATCTGTTAATTTTCCTTGTAAATACATTTTATTATATTTCAGGCCTTTGATAAATTAGATAGGCCTAATCATTTTATATTATTAAACTATAATTACTATCATGCAGTAAAATATATATTCGTTGCCGCTAAACAGCTCTTTGTTTCTTGTCATGGCACCATTTGAATTGGTACAGATTAAAAATGATTATACAGGCAGGGAGTTATACACTCCCTGACGGTTTATTTTATCTTTATACACGTTTACAAACGGTAAGATAACCGGTCATTGGTAAGATAACATGTTGGGCCCCAACAGTTGGGGTGCTTGGTTTAATAATGGGAATGATCGATACGTTTTGGTCCAAAAAGTGGTAAGATAACCTGTCTTACCCGTCTTACCAGGTGGTGTATGCAGTTTGTTGGAAAAAATCTGATTTTTTTCAAAATTTGATCAGCGGTTTTGAAATTATATAGTGTTCAAAAAATACGCATTTGATGAATATCCTTGAAATCCAACCTGTTGATTTCCGCGTTACGCCGCAGTTTTTCTTTGAAACTGACCGAAATTGTCTTCCTGAGCGGTCCGAGCTTACCTTTTACGACCCGGATAACGAAATTGTAAACAAAATGGTACGGTTCAATTAAAACATAAATAATTAAGAGTGTCTCGGCTTAATTTTATCCAAATTTATTTATTTAAATAATCGTTTATAGTTTATGAACCCGTCCAAAAAGGGACGAGTACAGGGGGTCTAACATTAAGGGACGCTTTTCTATTTGACCAAAGTCCACTTTTATCCCTTAATTTGAACTCAGTAGTCAGATAGAGAATTCCTATAAAGCGAAAATCAGTGAAAATCAATGATGTTTATATACAGCAAATATACATAGGTGAGCTAGATTTATACAGATGAGTACAGTTGATCACTTTCAACGGTACAGGTAATGCTTTCCAACACTTTTTTCATAACGTATGTCAGTTTTCGATAAACTTCCCTCAAAACTTGAATTATTGAAAACGGTCAGTTTTGACAGAACGTATGGGCTGCCGCGCTATATGAGTTTATTTGTAGTTTATTGTCCAACACAGAAAGAATATAAAGATCAAGAAATAAAATGAAAATAATTTTTCACATTCTCCCCGATATCGATGACATTCTGTCGATTGAATCGTATCGATTTAAGCTAAAGTAGAAACTTTAATGCGCGAACATATGATACAGTCCTCGATTCCA
>SCLG01000373.1:85006-117206 GCA_004367875.1 Oikopleura albicans
CTATATGAGTTTATTTGTAGTTTATTGTCCAACACAGAAAGAATATAAAGATCAAGAAATAAAATGAAAATAATTTTTCACATTCTCCCCGATATCGATGACATTCTGTCGATTGAATCGTATCGATTTAAGCTAAAGTAGAAACTTTAATGCGCGAACATATGATACAGTCCTCGATTCCATAAGGGGCGCTTCCCTAATGGCCGCTTTTTTCGTCGGAAAAGTTATTATTCCATAACGGCCGATTTTTTAGATAATACCATAAAAATAAGACATTTCAATACATATTCCATAATGGCTGTTTACCCCATCGCGAACCGAAAACCACTTATGGAAGTAAGGACTGTATAGCAAAATATAAACTTTTCCTGGCTCATCCGTTTATTTCCATTTTTGTCAATTCCGTTTCGTAAGTCGCGAATTCGCGGAATAGTTTCACTAATTTCGGTCACGGTTGGTTGTCGAATTTGATAAGTAGCGATATTGGGCGGATATGTCAAGCCACCTTTACGCTCATAAGCAATTTTTCCCCTCAGTTTATGGACGACATTTACTAAAGGACTTTTTAGGGTTCGAATTCTTTTTATAATAAATTTGATTTTTGGGTTTTGTGATTTCCGTGATTTTCTCAGCGTCATTTCGTTTCGGCCAAAATCACACGTTTTTTGATCCCTCATTACTGTAAGAGGTATAATTACGTGCTTCTTGCTTTCTCAAATACAGTTGTGGAAGCCTGTTCGTAACACTTTCACATCCCAAAAACTGTTACGAATAGGATATTTTGTTACGATTAGGCTTCAACTATCGCCAACCATACCATTTATATGGGAAATACATGATTTTTTTGTATTTTTTTGCTTTTATATGTTAAATTATGTGTTTTAATTCACTGAAAAACATTTTAATAAATTTAATAACAAAATTGCATTGAAAAATCCAATTCAAATTTTTTTCTGATAGCCTATTCACACTATACATACGTTATATACAGCAAAAGTGTTACGATTAGAGTTAACCGTTCATATCCCAATTTGGACCTAAAAACTGTTACGAATAGAATATTTTGTTACGAATAGAAGTGTTACGAATAGGCTTCCACAACTGTAAGCTTGAACCCTAAACGAGAATCGCGTTATTATACCTCATATTGTAGCATTATTTTTTGCGCATTCAAAAGATCTCAGCCAGTTAAAAAAAGTAAATTAACTCTCAGGGGGAAGGAGTTTTTGGGAACCCGTAGGGGGAAAATGCGTGTAAATAAAAACGCACTTAAAAAATTCCCAATAATTCGCAATAATTCGAAAAACTGGTAAAGCCGAGTTGTAGAGCTGATCAAACTACGTCGATCTGACTATTCAGAAATTGATTTGGGCCACCAGGGCCCCCTAGAGAGCTATTTGAAATCTCCGACCTACGCAAAAACACCGTCAATCGAATTTTCTCGAAAAGTTGAAGGGGGGGTCAGCAATATCCGTTTTGCCCTACGGGGCCTCCATATGCCTCGACGAAAAACAAGTTGTGTGTCTATTTACACGCACTTCTCCCTGGGAGTTAAAAACACGATTTGGAACCCGTATTCCATCAGTTTGTTCCATCGAACGTTTTGACCGGTTAAAGCAGAGGAAAAATGCAATCAACCATCCAAGAATCAGTCCGCCGACAAGGACGACTACCGGAATAAAAAAGTTCCATAGTTTTACTTGTTCCAAATGTACCTCAACTTGCGCTAGTTCCTAGACGATTTGGTACCCAGAGCTTGCATTGTTTGTTTACGAATAGAAAGAAATTCAGAAAAATATGACTGGAAAATCTCGGCAATTTGACACATTTTTTTTCACACAAATACTAGGTTGGCGCGCAGTTACCAAGCGGTAAATCTGAGTGTTTAAAAATTTTAATATGACCGAACTTCTCTATATTTTAAATAAATATTTGAACATGGATATTTTTCGGAAATTTTGGAACATAATGAACCGAATGATAAAAACTGAAATAGACCCGCTGCGCCGTTATCTGTCCGGAATTCTCGCTCGTTCCGTTATCTGGTCAGAATTTTGAGCAATAATTTTGAATGCCGTAGATTACGTCATTAGTATCAACATGTGTTTATGCGCAAAATGCGCATAATCAGCTGACGCATCATGTGTTAGAAATGAGTATAAAACCGTCGTTATTTATATTATCTGTATCACATTGTGCCGGCTCAGTATGATCAANTTGAATTATTGAAAACGGTCAGTTTTGACAGAACGTATGGGTTGCCGCGCTATATGAGTTTATTTGTAGTTTATTGTCCAACACAGAAAGAATATAAAGATCAATAAATAAAATGAAAATAATTTTTCACATTCTCCCCGATATCGATGACATTCTGTCGATTGAATCGTATCGATTTAAGCTAAAGTAGAAACTTTAATGCGCGAACATATAATACAGTCCTTCAATCCATAAGGGGCGCTTCCATAACGGCCGGTTTTTTGTCGAAAAAGTGATTATCCCATAACGGCCGGTTTTTTTTAATAGTACCATTAAAATAAGCCATTTTAATACAGACTCCATAATGGCCGTTTACCCCATAGCGAACCGAAAACGGCCCTTATAGAAATAAGGACTGTATAGCAAAACATAAACTTTTCCTGGCTCATCCGTTTATTTCCATTTTTGTCAATTCCGTTTCGTAAGTCGCGAATTCTAGGAATAGTTTCACTAATTTCGCTCATTGTTGGTTGTCGAATTTGATAAGTAGCGATATTGGGCGGGTGTGTCAAACCGCCTTTACGTTCATAAGCAATTTTTCCCCTCAGTTTATGGACGACATTAACTAAAGGACTTTTTAGGGTTCAAATTTGGTTGTCTATTTACTCCAATGTCTTTCATATTATAAGATAGATTCCAATAACCGCTATTTTGTACCACATGTCCGTTTTGTATGTGTGGTGCTTAGAGCAATGTTCATTATATTTACTTAACTTTTTTAGGCTTATTTTTTTTAATTATCGGTCAAATGCACGATCTTCAAGGCTAATCGTTATAAAATTGCTCTTAGCACCACATAACTTACTAGTAATATAATTTATAATAAATTAGATTTTCGGGTGATTGTGATTTCCGTGATTTTGTGAGCGTGATTGCGTTTGAGCCAAAATCACGCGTTTTTTTTCGATCCCTCATTACTGTATGATGTATAATAACGCGTTTCTCAATTTTTGTTATTATAAATTATAATAATTATAATTATAATATTTATTATAATCTTAAACGCTAAAAAAACGAGAATCGCATTATTATACCTCATACTGTAGCATTATTTTTGACGTCTCCAAAAAATCTAAATTAGTTTTAAAACAAAAGTAAATTTGCAAAAATACGATTTGGAACCCGTACTCCATCAGTTTGTTCCATCGAACGTTTTGACCGGTTAAAGCAGAGGAAAAATGCAATCAACCATCCAAGAATCAGTCCGCCGACAAGGACGACAACCGGAATAAAAAAGTTCCATATTTTTACTTGTTCCAAATGTACCTCAACTTGCGCTAGTTCCTAGACGATTTGGTACCCAGAGCTTGCATTGTTTGCTATTTGACACAATTTTTTTTACAAAAATACTAGGTTGGTCAGCAATTATCGCAGTGATTTTCAAACGCGAAAAAATAAATAATGTTACCACTTTTTGGTAACGTTGATTAACAGGGCGTCTGAGGCCTATGTGGCCTGTCATTGGTCCTTTTTTGCGCTATTTCCTTCTTTGAGCTTTAGAATTCAGAGCATTCCATTCTTTGAGCTTCATTGAGCTATAAAAAGGACCAATGACAGGCCACATATGCATCATACGCGCTGTCAAGCAACGTTACCAAAAAGTGGTAACATTATTTATTTTTTTGGTGTTGGAAAATCACTACGATACTAAGCGGTAAATTTTAGTGTTTAAAAATTTTAATATAATGGAACTTCTCTATATTTTAAATATATATCTGAGCATGGATATTTTTTGGAAATTTTGAAGCGAATGATAAAAACTGAAAGAAAAAAACTAACAAGGTGGACCGTCCACCGTGGACGTCAATGGCATAGTATAAAGTAACGTTTTAATATATTTTTTTATATTGATAATAAAAAACGGACTCTTTTGGGAAATAGTTATCATTCAAAATAAGGCGTAAAAATTCAAAACTTATGATAAGTCTTCCTGTAACTTGGAGATAAACGACTTAGGTTTTCTTCAATGGAGCCCTTTTACGCAAAATGAAATCCCATAATTTTTTTTTATTAGTCAACCAAACCATTTCCTTTAAGTAAACAAGATATTTTTGCAACAATCTCTTGTCTTCTACGTCAATTTGATTTTCCATGTTTTATTTTATTTTTTTATTTCAATAATTTTAGGAATAAACGTTGTGTACTTTGCGGCGGAAATAGGTTTCATGTTAAAGTAGAATCATGTGCTTTCGTCATCAGAGTCGTAAAAGGGATTTTTGGGCGCATGGTATTCAAGATCGTCTGCGGCCGATTCGGTAACATCAACCCGTGATTTCGATCTGCGTAATTCGTCCATTTCCTTAAAAGTATTGTTATTTCAAGTTCAATTTTTATGACGTCACCTGAGATCACAACCCGGCTACAGTAAAATGCTCTTCGCGGGGTAAAAAGTGCTCTCTAGCACCAAAATATGTCTTTTTTTATCTTGTACATGTAATATGAATGTATTGGTTAAACTATGACACATATGAGAATATTTTTTTCAAAAAGTCTGATACTGGTGTGGGTAACGAGTTTGTTACCGAGCTGAACGGGACTCGTCGTACATTGACGAGTCCCATAAGTTATTGGCCATAACTAAATATACGAAGAGTCCCGTTAAGCTCGGTGACAAACTCGTTACCCACACCAGTATGTGACATCGCGATGTCATCATATGTCTCCATAAAGCGCCCATTATTTAAATAGTTTGTTTTAACCACTTTGAAAGCTTGTTTTTAACTCTCAAGGCTCACAATGTTTGGACCTTTGTGTTACATACTTCTTCAATTAAAAAAAAGATTAAAAAAGGATACTACAAAGAAGATAAATTATTCCATTATGGAAAAAAGTTTAGACATAATTGAATTGTTTGAAAATTTCATTGCGCGTATTCATATACCGTACGTTAATACTGGTTCATTTATAAAATCTTCCTTGTTATCGTTGTTTGAGATAATTTTTCGAAACTTAAAAGCTAAATGCTATAACAAATTACCTGTTGATGTCTATGTTCCATTCGTTCCATTTTGCGTTCCATGTGATCCCGAATCCGAACTACAGAACTGGCACGGGATGGTGGGCGTTGTATGTCACTCCCCAAAGTACTGTAAGCAAGAGGAGAGGTCGGTCGTGAATATCTATGTCATAAAATTAATTTGTTTTTTTTTATAAACTGATAAAAAATATAGTGATCCATTGTACTGGTGTGAGTAGTCAGTTTGTTACCAAGTTCGAGGCGGGTCGTAGAATAGATACGAGCGAGTACTGTTTTAAATCTACAAACGAAATCTGTTCGGTGATTTCCCATTTTTCCACACACCTGTGTATCTATTTTTGTAAGCTCAAAAAAGTTCAATTTTAATAAAAATAATTACAAGCGTTGTTGTTTATGAGGTCAGTCATTTTGACCATTAAAAGGTCAAGTCCGTTTATTTTGAACATAAATCATGTCTTTTTTGGGTTTTTGTTGAGGAAGACCTCCTACCGCCGTTACATTTTTTCTATAGAAATCACGTCTGCATATACATTTGTTTTTTGGAAAAGTCAATAAAGTATTTTTTCAAACGGTCAGTTTTTTCCGACATTGACCAGGTCAATTGGCACTCCCGGAAAACGGAGAAACTTGAAAAGGGAGAAAATATTTTCTGTTAACATTTTTCTTCGTTTTTTTTTATTTTTCTCCCGTTTCTCCGTTTTCGCTTACTTCTCTATACTAGGAAAACGGAAAAAAATTTATCCATTTTCCAGTTTCTCCGTTTTCCGGGAGTGCCGGTCAATTTGACCTTCTAACGAAAAACCTGTTAATTAAATAGGTCAGCATCCCGAAGGGGGAAGTGTCAGGAGTGTCAAAACCCAAAAAAAGTACAACGGACGATAATTGACAAACCTTACAATGGAGAAATCGAAAAATAGACAAAGTTTCCCCCTAGTTCAGTGTGAGCCATATTTTTGTGACAAACGTGTATATCACAGTGTGTGATTTACCTTTCTCTGTCATGATAGCGATTAGCGACGCCATGTCTGCCATCAGGTTGATGAAAATTTCGCGCGATCTCTTCCGAAACAGGCAGATTGGTGCTTATACGGCGACCGTTGTAGTGGGGACTTCTTGGATCAAGCATCGGCGGAATATGCACTTGAACTGGATTCATCTGATTCAGTTTAGATGAATAAGTCCCGTGGTGAATTTGATCTCGAACATTTTGCCGTGCTGCGTTTATCGTACTTACCACGGCGCCATCATCCATATCAGTCGCATTTTGGGATTTCTAGGGAAGGAAGACGTTTTTATATCTTTTTGAAGTTCAAACTTTGAACTCCGTCCCGCACGGTGGTTCCATTTGTTACTGATACGAGGTTAACTCCCAGAGGAAGTGCGTTTATATAGTCACGCAACTAGTTTTTTCGTCCATTTAAAGCATATGGAGGCCTCGTCGGGCAAAACGGGTATTGCTGACCCCCCCCTCAACTTTCCGAGAAAAGTCGATTGACGGTGTTTTTTTGCGTCGGTTGGCTATTTCAAAGAGTTCTCTAGGGGGCCCTGATGGCCCAAATCAATTTCTGAATAGTCAGATCGACGTAGTTTGACAAGCTCTACAACTTGGCTTTACCAGTTTTTTTGAATTATTGTGATTTTTTAAGTGCGTGTTTATATACACACATTTGCCCCTACGGGTTCCCATAAACTCCTTCCCCCTGAGAGTTAATTCAATAATTACAAGACGCAATTTATTAAAATTTCGGACTAATTTTGGCACATAATTTTGCATCCGATTTTCTGTATCGGACCTCCAAAGTCTGCTTAGGAAGATCTTATTAATTTCTGGAAATCTTCCTATAAAACGTTGGCTTCTATTCAAAAATTAGTCGTATAGCCCCAATTTCAATATCTATGCATATCAATATAATTCGATTGCGTAGATAACGCGTTACAGTCCTTACTTATAATACGGACAATTTTGATTCTCGAAAATAGCGTCCGTATTGGGATCAATTGTCAAAAAGTGTCCATTTTCGGCTTTTTTTAGCGACATTTGTTCACAAAAAGCGTCCGTATTGGAAGCAGTCGTCCGTATTGAGAGTAAGGACTGTATTCGATTACAAGCTATTTGAGATAGGTACAAAACATTTTTGTCTGAATTTGATTAAAATTTTAGATTTTTTTTGGAAATAAATTAGAAATTTTTTATGATTTGTAATATTTTAAAATAACGGTAGTCACAAAACGTCCAAATTATACTTTGAAGATGTGAAAGATAATTTGTTAAAAAACAAAAACAAAAGTTTTAGAATTGTACGATAAATCTTTTGTACACAAATTATTGCAATAAGTTTTTACCGAAAATGAGGCCCAAATTTCGATTCTCGGGACCAAAATGGAATTTCGGGTCAAATTTTGCGTTTTACAATGAGGCTATTTTGTCCAATTCCAATGAGGTTTCAGTAACCAAAAATAACCGGAAATATCTGATGAAATATTATCAAACCTTGCGGCAGCAAAAGTAGCTGAGTAAGTATCCACCAACGAGTCCAATGACCAGTAAAAATACTGGAATAACGTAATTCCATAGTTTAACTGTGTCTAAATGAACTTTAATCGCGTCCAGTGATTCTAAATGCTCTTGAAGATATTCCTCTAAATCTTTATCATTTTGTTCGGGGTCAGATCCGTTTTCCATTTCCGCAAAATTTTGACGGTCAAAAACTCAAAAAGTCCAGTTTTGTGTATTTTTTGGAATGTGATCGAGTAACAAGGCCCTTGTTTTTCTTTCCTAATCATTCAGATCCCAAAACGGATGTTATTTATGGAAATTAAAGTACTCGCTCCCCATCGTCTTCCTTGGTTTTTTTTGACGTCAATTTGGAATTAAGTTCAAATAATATTATTATACATATAATATGCCAATTTAAAAACCAGGTTCCGCGTAAAAACATACGTACTAAAATAATAATTTAAAAATAAAATAAAAATTAGCTGAATATACACTATCGTCGGAGTTGTGCTCATCAGTTCACATGTATTCCGGGCGTTTTTTTCTTTTGTATTTTCTCAATAGCTCATTCTATATTGCTCATTCTATATTTTTCCACACAACACAAATTTAGAACTCGACATATACGCTTAGAACGACACGGGAAAACACGGGTAATAAATTTTTATTTATAGAAATCATATCTTTTTTGACTTTTTTCTTGCACTAAGGTCAAGTCATTTTTTAGAGTGCATCAGGTCAAGTCATTTTTTGGGACTTGACCTTATAACCAGACCCCCCTGTACATATATTTTCTGAAACTCACATGTCAAACACAAATTTAAAATGAAAAAAAATGAAAGAGGGTAGCTATTTAGCCGTAATAATGCTCTTTAGCCCCCGAACGGGTCAACTTTAACCCATGTCGACATAGTGGTTCATTTGGATCATTTTTAATTTGTCAAAGGCTATTAAAAATATTGACACACTCCTTTTTCTCGAATTCGATACCAATTGAATATTTTTCGACGTTTTTGACTTTCGTAATATTTTTGTCAAAAAAATAATACAGTTATCGACCCCAAAAGAACATCTTAAATTAACAAGCTTCTTATAAAATTTAATAAAATTTATAAAATCATTTATAAGACGCAAAAATCATAATTACGTCAGGTTACAACACTAAACTCGCTTAATCATGGGTGTGCCAAATAAGGACCAGTATGCTTAATAAGGGTCGTTTTTCAAAAATCGTTAACCGACCCTTAATACACAGACCCCCTGTATTATATATTAGCACACTGAGGACTTATGACATTTACTAAATTGAAAAGGTCGTTAGTAAGATTACTCAGTAAGCTTAGTTATTCGGATTTGAAAGCGGTGCGTTAACTAGGTGGAGTGTACTTTATAAGGTCACATTTTAACATATTATGAGTTTAAGAATATATATATATATATATCTTAGCAAAGTATAATTTGTAAAAAATTTACTGATAAGCGTTAAAAATGTGTCTTGTTTGAGACGTTATTATTACCTAAATAACCGTGGGAAACTGTGGAGAAGAAAGTACGAGTAAAACAAGAGCATTAACGCCGCAATGTTTCTTTTGACATCATTTGCGAATCGGATATAACTCGCCAAGGATAAATATCCGCTTTTCCGCCGCACCACTTTTGAGAACCGTCTTTTTTTTGGCGGAGAATTTTGGAATAATTGACTTTTGTTCAAAAAAGAAATCGACGGGGAATATTTGTTCAAGGGAACAAAGTTTGCTCAACAAACCGCCTTGGAGTTGTTAAAATCATTTTTGTACAATTTTTGTTCGAAGGAAATGTTATTCGGATTTTCAAAAACAAATGGAATTTACCTAAGCATTGTTCTGTTCTAGCATATTACTTAAAGTTTTATGTATTATGCTGATCATATTTTTGTGCATACAGTATGCAGCATACTCTACATACGGGTGGTAATAAAATGCAATTAACACAGATTAAAAATGATACAGTCCTAAACCATTTATCGGACGTTTGCGGTTCTCGAAAATAGCGTCCGATAAATGAGCATCGTCACAAAAGAGGTCATTTTTATTAGAATGGCCCCATTTTGGCCAAAAAAGCGTCCGATAAATGAGTAAGCGTCCGTTAATGAGCGCCCGATAAATGGTTAAGGACTGTACTACACAGGGTGTGCCGCTATGTTTCACCCCGTTATGTTTCACTCGTGCCGTTATGTTTCACTTTTTTTTGGAAAATTTTGCAGCTAATCCGCCTACGCCCGGCGCCGTTATGTTTCACCTGAGGAGCAAATAACTATTTTTTTATATCGATATAACTGGACCCTGGTAGTATTTTACTCATTTTAGTTGTTAATTTCCATAAAAATAGCCCAAAAAATGAATTTCATACACCCCTTGCGCGGTTATCTTTTACTTTTTTTGTAGAAATTATTTTTCTGGACTACATATCTTTACATGTTAAGGCCGCGCCGGTATCTTTCAATTATCCGTTATCTTATTTTCAAGATTTTTGAAAAATTGTATTTTTGGAAAAAAATTGATCAAAAACTATCAACAATCCGTACTTAACGTAGCGTCTATGTCTAATAATCCGACACAAAAGAAAACCATTTATTCATAATTAGTTACGAAAAAGTCGGAAGTTGATCAGACCACTCATTTAGCTTTAGATAAAACGCGAATATTCAAAAGAACGTCACGAAATAAGATTTTTAACGAAAATATAAGATAAGACGGGGAGCGGCGTATAATCCTTTCTGAATTGTCTCTTCTAAATAATGGTCTTAAAAAGAGAAGTGGTGTATGATGCAAAAACAACACAAATAAGACTCACAAAGATTCGGAAAAATCAAGATTCACAAAAAATCACAATATAGGTGTGTGACACAATGCACACAATTTCCCCCTACGGGTTACCATCTCACTCCTTCCCCCTGAGAGTTATTTTGAGCATGCCTTTGTTCAGAAAACATTTCCGCGGATAAGGTTTTCTCGAAGTTTTTTTTAACTCCCAGGGAGAAGTGCGTGTATAAAGACACGCAACTTGTTTTTTCGTCGATTTAAGGCACATGGAGGCCCTGTAGGGCAAAACGGGTATTGCTGACCCCCCTCAACTTTTCGAGAAAATTCGATTGACGTGTTTTTTGCGTAGGTTGGAGATTTCAAACAGCTCTCCAGGGGGCCCAGGTGGCCCAAATCAATTTCCGAATAGTCAGATCGACGTAGTTTGACGAGCAACACTTGGCTTTACCAGTTTTTTCATTTATTGCGAATTATTGTGATTTTTTTAAGTACGTGTTTATTCACACACATTTTCCCCCAACGGGGTCCCAAAAACTCCTTCCCCTGAGAGTTAACTGTTCGAAAAAAGTTTTTTTTTTGCAAAACGTTTTCTCGCGTTTTTTTCAGAAAAAGTTTTCTTGCATTTTAGCCGATAAAAAGATGTTATAGAAATGAAATTTTTTCTAGCTTTGTTAAATGTATCAGTAGTTCATAAAAAACATATTTGGTTTGCCTTTTTATCCAATTCAACAAAAGACCTCATATTCACAATTTGATCTGTAAAATTTTTGATATCAAAAGTCTTGCTAGTTTGTGACATGACAGTATGGAGGGGTTAAGCTAATGATACGAAGCCCCGCGGGGCCCCGCTACGAGAATTCGACTGAATATTGGCCGCAAGACATGGAAATAATTTTCGACTGTTCAAACAATCGTTTATTTTTTTCACATTTTTTTTACATTGTTGAAAGAATATTTTTTTTTTTGAAATTTATGTTACGTTTTGAATTGCCAAATTGGATACATTTTTTCTTCTGTCATGTTGACAAGTACCCAAAACAAGCACATTAAAAATTAATTTCCATCGAAAGTTAACTGAGTGCAAAGTACTGCAAATCGTTCCATAAAAAATATTGATAATCTGTGTTAAGGTCATCATCGTTCATTAAGACGTCGTGGATAGGTCTTCTTTTTTTGCTTGGCTTAGAGAATAATATAGAATACAATACAGTCCCCTATTTTTCTATTTAAGACCCACACCAAAATCGGTTTTCTGTTCTCGATCCATATAAGCTACTACTACAACATTAAAAAGGCCATTTTTAGGCTTAGAAAATCCACTTACCCAATTAGGTAACAAGTACCCAAATAGGTAACAAAATTTTCAGAACGATGTTGTTACCTATTTGGGTGAGAGACTGTACATCATAGGTTGTTTTATTTCTAATTTATGTCCATCTACTCTTTACATTCTAATTCAAATACCGTGTGTCTGCGCATCAACAGTTGCTGTTTTTCTAGAATGTTCAGATTTGGGCCCGTATTTGCAATATAACATAAAATATATAACTTATTTCCATCGTATTTTGGCGAAAGTAGTATTCAGATAATTTCTTTGATTATATAAAGACGGCATTTCTGTTCCATCTCTCAAAATAAAACTTTCTGTAAAAAAATAAATATTAAATATAATTTATATATCGTATGGCTAGGGGCGTTCCTAACTTTTTTCCCTCGAAATCAAGGTCTTAATATGGTTGTAACCAGAAGAAGGTAAACGACTACGGCGCATCCGATTTTCTTGATTAAAAAGGCCAAAAACCAACCGGTTACGAGAAAATTACCAATAAGCATTAAAATTTGATTTTTTTGCGTACATCAGCGCAATGCTCCGCACACGGTATTTACTGCTATCGATAAGAGCTTGACTAGGCGGTCAATTTGATGTATTATTTCGACGTTGGACGAAAGGGAAAAGGGGTCCCAAACCGCCTGGTGAATCGCGGTTAATTTTTAATGTCACCAAAATACGTCAATATGGTATTCAATCGAACCGCAATAGTCCATTGAATCGCTATCCGAAAAGAAATTTTTCATAAATATATTAGTTAACCCGTGAACGCCCAAAAACTGAATCGTGATCTTTAGTATTTTGCTTCGTAGCGCCAACACCGATGTGGTACATTTTCCAAAAAACTACCATACATTTCCTCTTAAGGTGGCGGTGATTCTAGAAACTTTTTAAAGTTGTGTTGAACCATCTTCGTGGTTAATCACAGTAAAAACCCTTATTTTACCGGTTTTTCTGATTTTTGGTTGGTTATAAATACTCAAATTTTTTTTTGTTAGTCAAATCAGAAACGCCTTAATTTCCTGAATACGTAAGAATTAATTATTTTTCTTTGCCGTCAGTATTTAGGAAATTGGAGCGAAAACCGTAAAAAATGTTCTAACCGTCATATCTGAAACCGGTTATTTCGAAATGAGTTGAAATTTGTAAGTAACAATATCTGAACATACTGAAAAATAAGAGCGCAGTGCATACTTGTTTTTTGTTAACGGCGCAGACGGTGTATTCCAACAAAATACTTAAAAAATGCAAAAATTCTGGGAACTCGAATTGAAAATAAACAGTCCAGAATTCGAAAAGCAAGGACGCTCCCAGTATATTATTTAATATGTTTAAAATAATTATTTTTCAACATTTTTTTCATTTTACTTCTACGTTGCATGTTTCAGGAATTTGGCGTTGAACACATTTGTTGACAATAATATACTGCATGATTAAACTTGTTTCACACGTGTACTATGTTGCTTTTTTTGCTTGTTTTTTAGCGCATTTCAGGTGTAACTTTCAATTGTATTTTGCTACATAAAATTTAGCTTTTTGAATTTCTGTTTTTTTTTTGTGTTTTGACTAAAAAACACGAACCAAAGAATAACACTTGTTTTCTAATCTGCGAATTATTTTACGTTTATTACACAAAAGCTTGGTGTAAAACGAAATTAATTTTTTTTCATGATTAATTTTTATGTTATAGAATTGAAAAAAAATCTATTATTTTTTTTTAAGAAAGCCTATCTTTTATAGTAAAGTACTAGTCTTCCCTTATTGATGAGAAAATAATTGAAAGGGAAATGTCTGCATGAATTAACCCACGCTGGGAAGCAAACCAATCAAAAGGGAGAAAATTAAGGGGCGGCCTAAAGCTTTCGCTCGCTGTCCGAATTATAACACGACATATAATTAATTAAGCAATAAAAACAGTAATAATAATTTTACAGGGGTTGTTTCACATTTAAGGACACAATTCAAATTAGAGGACAAAAAAGGACTAAGATCAATTATTAAACCGTCCCGTTCTTGGTCGCGAAAAAACCCGTTTATGAGTACTTGCGCGACCACACATTTTGTCGCGAATTGTTGGTTAAAATATGGTTTCGCGACCAAATGGTCACGAAATGCGTTTCGCGACCATTTCTTTTCCACCTAAAAAGTGGTCGCGAAACCTCACCCAAAACATCATTTTGCAACCATGTGGTCGTGAAACCATATTTTGAACAACAATTTGCGACCATAAATGGTCGCGAAAGTACACCACTCTCTCCTGTACCTAGAATATTAATGCTAATATAATGCCCTGCAAAGAAACAAACAATTCGATTTTTTTGCAATACAGTTGCGTTTATTACACAAAAGCTCTTCGAAATACAAATTCGTTAACAAAAAATAACACCGTTCAACTGACGTTGAACACAACTTGTAACCGCTTAACGCATGAAGGGAAAAAATTGCCAAACATTAATGTCCAACATGAAGTAGACTCAAGTTTTTATTTTTGTAGCACATTTTATCACCTGGTGACAATTTTGTATATTGTGTTCAACGTTAACAAAAAACGGTTAAATACTCGATAGAACGAAAAAAAAAAAAACGTTAGGATAAATAAATTGAACACTATTTTCTATAATTATAAATAATGGGATAATGGGAATTTGCCAAAACACCTCATTCGCCAAGAACATCGAAATTAATTATTAAAAATAGAGGTTAACGATTGTTCTAGTTTACTACTGTATAATTATTTGAACATGAAACGCGCCTTTATTATAATTAAATTTGTTATTTTTTATCATACGAAGAAAATTCTACGATTTTATATTTTATATGTATTACTCAGCGTTTCACATGAATTTACGCCGTTTTCTCTTCCGTATTTTCTAGACAGGCAAACTCGAGTGTCAAAAACTCGAAAATTGCCATTTAGAAAATGCGGGGAAAAACGGCAGAAATTCATGTAAAATGACGAGTATATAAACTGTTTTATGATATCTTATAATGAAGTTTAGAAAAATGCTGACCATGGACGAATGTTACTTTTCTGGCGGTTGAGAGTTAGCCGGCAATTAAGACATTTTCCACAATTTTTAATGAGTTTTTTTGTAATTTTTTAACTTTTGTACAATAAAACGGTACCGAATGAATCGAATACAACGCATTTTTTAATATCAAATGTGTATAAAATAATTCACATTAGATATTACAATATTTGTCATTTGTACCAATTTAATCGGTGCCAATAAAAACGCCTATTTACAAGGTTTTTTTCTCTCACAGGCCCAACTGTTGGGATAAAAGATCCTGTTGTGATTTTGAAAAGGGTTCTTTCAGGTCCATATCTTCCCATGGGGCGGAATGTGAGAATGTGGGATTGATGAAACTAATGTCGGCCGATTGGTGCGGATGTGCCCCAATGTCTTGAATGTCGTTGAAGATGTCGCCAATAAAACGATCGAGCGTCCAGTCGCGACTGTCGCCGGGTAAATTTACTAAGTTGTTCGCTGCCCCCGTCCCCATCGTCTGGCAATTTTCGGGAGGGGCAAGGGATATACTGGGCAGGACAGGCGGGGCCGAATGATGGACCGGATTTGACAAATGAGATGGCATTGGCGGGCTACTTTCACGCAGCAACTGCGTCATACTTTCACCAATGATATTTGGAAAAGTTGGCGTTTCCGTCGGGATATGGGATTCATCTAATTGTTTTTGATATGCTGAACAAATATTTCATTAGAAAAGCTTTACAACATACAATATAATTGTTAACTTTAGCGCTCACTCTATGTCCAATAGTGGTGAAGGGTACTTTCGCGACCATTTGTGGTCGCGAAAAAAACCTATTAATGAGTACTTTCGCGACCACACCATTTGGTCGCGAGTCGATGTTTAAAACATGGTTTCGCGACCACATGGTCGCCAAACCTCCCCCAAAATACCGTGTGATCGCGAAACCATCTGTTGGTGTGGTCGCGAAAGTACTCATAAACGGGTTTTTTCGCGACCATTTTGTACTTATCCCCAATAGTAGTTCTAGAGAAATGTCATGATGCTTAGAAATGTCAACATCTCAAAAATAACATTTTCGGAAAAATAATTGTAGAAGCTGTAAATACTTAAAATTAATTTTTGTGTAAGTACACAGATTAAGCGCTAAAGTTAACAATTTGAACAATAAGAAAGTGTTAAGTTATGCGTTACGTTGTTGTTTGCGTCCTGTTCAAAAAAATTTTTTTTCATGCAACAATTATGGTTTTTATTACCGTATTTTTCGGGGCTACCCGGCGTTTTACATGAATTTCCGCCGTCTTTTCTCCCGCATTTTCTAGATGCCGTTAGTCGAGTTTTTGACGTGCAGAAAAAGCTCGAGTTTGGCTATCTAGAAGATACGAAAGAGAAAACGGCGGAAATTCATGTAAAACGATGAGTATTAGGTCAATAAACAGTTCCTTATTTTGTACCGTTTTAAATACAGATAGTTATGTTAAACCAAATTAAAATATAATTACTGTCTAACTAAAACGTACTTTTGGTTCAATGGTTATAAATGTAGACACGCGTCGATATGCCCCTACCCCAAAGTAACGCCACTTTTATTTAGGTTAACACATGTTTCGCGTATGTTTTAATGGCTCTAAAAATAACATTTGCCACGTTTGATAATTAAATTATAGTTTTGTTATTTTATTGTTTAGGTGAAATATTGAAAGTGAAATGGCGAATTTCGCAAGTCTGAATTTCGTAATCTTTCAAAAATTTTCTGAAAAATCTAAACTGCTGAAAAAGATGAAAGATATCACTTTAACACGAAGTTTTGTTAATTGTATACACCAAAAAAACAAAACGTCAAACAAACGTTTTCCGATAAACATTTGTATAAAGATGCTAGAAAAAATGACGTATTTTTCAAGTTGAAAATTGCGATAAAACTGGTCAGATAAGCGACTTGCTGACGAGAAGATCTTAAACGAAATTAACTCCCGAACACATTTCATGAACAATTGTTCATAACATCGATTAAGGCTGAATTTGGGACGCAATTGGCAAAATAAAAAAAAGAGGCGGCCTTGGAAGAGGTAGACGTATTTTTCAATACGCGAACATTTAATTTGGTTCACCTCTAACCAATCACGTGAATGTAAAATGAGATGACCTCTTCCATGGTCTTTTTTTTATTTCGCCAACTGCGTCCCAAATTCAGCCTTCATCGATTTTACAACAGTGACTTCAAATTATTTTTTANTTTTTTGTGATGACCTTATAACCACACCCGCTGTTATTTTATTTCAATTAAAAGTAACCAAAATTTACCTGGTGGTGATGAAATAGACGAATCGGAAAGTTCGCCCGAGTTCCATCCCGAATCGGGGCTATTGTGATTTTGCGTGGCGCATATAATCGTATCACTCGTTCGCTGCCGTTTTTCATCCTGAAAATCGATAGGGTCCTCATTTTCGCGTTTCTGCGCCACTCGAATGGGCGCGTCGTCGAGTAGCGCGCGCATCATTTGATTATTTCCGCTCGCTGATTGGTCACGAGGCTCGCACCTTGCCATTGTAGCGGTAGGCATCGTTGGTTCGTCCTTGGGTTCAATTTTGATCACATTGGTGTTTGCGGGTTCGCTGAACAGCTGGGGTGGGCGGGTTTTTGAGAGTCGGCCGGCCATGCGCAGCAGGGATTTCGCAAATGTCCCGCTGGGCAGGAGCATATTCAAATCTTCACCTTGTTGGCTCTTTGTTACTTCGATTATTTTGAGTTTGGCATTTGCAACGTTCAACTGTTCCTTCAAAGTTGATTGCGCACTCTAAATTCAGTTTTTGAGTGGAGGATCGAACGGAGAAGCAACAACAATATTTCAAATCATGATTATTTTTTTTACCACGAAAAATTTATCAGGGTTAAATAAGTTTATCTTAGTTGATCTAAGACCCAGTACAAGTAGCGTTACATCCGTTTAAATCGATCTTTATCTACACCACCTACCTGCTTATAGTAACAGTCAGTTTTTCTGCCTACGCACTACCTGCTTAAAGGAGTAGCTCCACTTAAGTAAAATAACAGTTTTGTGTTCTATTTTTGTGNCACCTTGTTGGCTCTTTGTTACTTCGATTATTTTGAGTTTGGCATTTGCAACGTTCAACTGTTCCTTCAAAGTTGATTGCGCACTCTAAATTCAGTTTTTAAGGGGGGGAATCGAACGGAGAAGCAACAACAATATTTCAAATCATGATTATTTTTTTACCACGAAAAATGTATCAGGGTTAAATAAGTTTATCTTAGTTGATCTAAGACCCAGTACAAGTAGCGTTACATCCGTTTAAATCGATCTTTATCTACACCACCTACCTGTTTATAGTTACAGTCAGTTTTTCTGCCTACGCACTACCTGCTTTAAGTTATAGTTCCACTTAAAGTAACAGTTTTGTGTTCTATTTTTGTCGATAGGCGGATGTATTACTTTAAGCAGGTAGTGCGTAGGCAAAAAAAACTGACTGTTACTATAAGCAGGTAGGTGATGTATTTATTTTAGACCCCCGAAATCGCGCCCGTTTTGGCTTTTAGGGCACTTTTAGTCTAAGGAAACGGATCAACCATTTTTTGTGATGAAAAGCGGCCCTTATTAAGCACTGAAAACTCTAGAAATTCTAGAGATTTGAAAATATTAAAATAACTCTTATTTGGCGATTCAAAAATATATATACACCCCTGCGCCGTTATCTTGCCACTTTCGCTTTTCCAAAACGACCAGATTAACCCGTAAGCCGTCGCCGGAGTAGGTGGAAAAAGTGCAAAAAAGTGGCCGGATAAACGCACCAGCGGATAAAGTGCTCGGATAAAGGCGCCGGATGAACGCGCAGGGGGTCTAGAGTCCCTACCTCAAAATCGTTACGAAATGACGTCATGACTCAAAATCGTTACGATTTTTCAAACCACAAATCGTAATTTTGAGGTAGGGACTGTATATCATTTTTGCTACAATTTGGACAAATCCGATGTGTATTGTGCGAAAAATTAAACAACAAAATATGTTTTGCCTGAAAAAAAAATGTGCCTGGAAAGCGCATTACTCACTCTAAATGCATTTTTTCAAGTGGAGCTGCGTTCGAGAAGAACATGGAATTTTAAATCGTTTATTATTACTATTATGCAGGCCTCTGTTTTAACTCCTACCCACCCCAAACTTACCATATCAAGGAAATTACTAAGTACGTCATTATAAATAAACTTGAAATCTACTCCAAGTTGTATTTTAAGTTGTACATAATAATTCATTCTTGACCATATAATATTTACCAAACCACAGAAATCAAGACAAAAACTAGTTCTAGATACTAAAAATCGGTTTAACTGACTTCAAAATTTTCCATGGAATTACGAACACCTGTTAACCACTGGAGTTAACAAATACCCGGAAAAACTGAACATAAATGAAAATACGTATTTAAAGTAGTGAATTTCAATACGGGTTATTTTCCAACACGTACAGGGTGAGGTAATATAGATGCTAAGCCGTTTTTGGTTCGCGAGTGCGCTGACCGAATATAAGTCACCAAAAAACGGCTTACCATCTATATTACCTCACCCTGTACAAACACAGACGATATTTTCGAAAATCAAAAAGTCCTTACGACTGTGCTTAATAAGGGACGCTTTTTACCGGGAAAATTATTTCTCCCATTAAGGGACAAGTTACGTTGTCTACTACCATATGATTTTCATGAAAATCGGCTGCGAGTTTCTAGAATAGACCAATTTCCCTTTTCATGGTCTCCCCACTTTCTCAGTATGCCATTATAAAATGAAAAAAAAATTGTTCTATTCTAGAAACTCGGAGCCGATTTTCATGAAACTCACACGGTAGATAAGTTCTCTGCCAAAAATTGCGATACCAAACATAATGTTTTCAAACGTTTTTCAACTTTTAAATCCATGACAAAACAAATACACTGAAATTTACTTTTCAAACCAAAAATAATTTGATTGGCTCACCCGTGCAAGACTATTAGACAAAACATTTAGATGTGATTAAATAAGGGATGCTTTTTAATCAGTTAACCGTCCCTTATTAAGGAGTGGGGTACTTTTGCGACCACACCATTTGGTCGCGAATCGCTGCTCAAAATATAGTTTCGCGACCATGTGGTCGTTCAAAATATGATTTCGCGACCACATGGTCGCGAATCGTTGTTCAAAGTATGGTTTCGCGACCAAATGGTATGGTCGCGAAAGTACTCATAAACGGGTTTTTTTAGTACCCTTCACCCTTATTAAGCCCTCCCCTTTAGTAAACAGTCAGTGGAAATATTTCGATGAATAAATCCTAGCGTTCGTGTCGGAGTTAATTGAATGATCACTTTACCATTTCTTTGCGTAGTTTGTCGCGTACGGCTGCGAAGAATGTTTTTAGACTTTCCTTCCAAATATCCTCCCATTTCTTGCGTTCCATGAGTCGCTGTCGAAGGTCGTCAATCTCGGCGCGTTGACGCTCGATAACGTTTTCGAATTCGTGGCACTTGGCGAGAATCTAAATCCATTATAATAATACAATTTAGCCCAAAAAAGTGTTTTAGAGATAAATCGGACGGTTCGTGGGTGACAAACGCGGGTTGAGCAACGTGGACCCCGATGTTACATGATTTTTGCGACACCACGATCACTTTTGTACCACTTTTTTGGATGTAAAAATCAATTGTTCTTGGGTAAATAATGGACATAAAGCACTTTTTTTCAGATTTTTAACCCACACACTACCCATTTGAAATTCAAAGTTATCTTTGAAATAGCATAGTTTAAAAATATTGGTGTTATTTCACATGATTCGGTGATGTTCTACTCCGCGTTCGGAATGAAAATCCGCTGTGAAAATTATTTTTAGCTAAATTCTAGATTATTGTGGTAATCTAGAAATTAGGTGAAAATGCATGTCACAGCGGATTTTCATAACGAACGTTGAGTAGCACCGACTAATTTTCAAACATGAAAAATATGCATATAATATGCCACATATTTTAATGCTTATACAGCGTGTAAGTTAACTCTCAGGAAGGATTTTTTGGGAACCCTAGGGGGAAATATATAAACACGCACTTAACAATTCACAATAATTCGGAATAATTCAAATAAACTGGCAAATCCAAGTTGTAGAGCTCGTCAAACTACGTCGATTTGACTATTCAGAAATTGATTTGGGCCACCAGGGCCCCCTAGAGAGCTGTTTGAAATCTTCAACCTACGCAAAAAACACCGTCAGTCGAATTTTCTAGAAAAGTTGAGGGGGGTCAGCAATACCCGTTTTGCCCTACGCGGCCTCCATATGCCTTAAATTGACGAAAAAAACAAGTTGCGTGTCTATGTACACGCATTACCCCTGGGAGTTAAAATAAAAATTGGTTAAAAAGCATAGATTCATTTGATTATAAAGTATATCCTTTGTTAATTTTTATTTTTAGGCCGTATGCTCGAAAGTTTTCGTTTTAAATTGGAAAGGGGAATTTAGAAACTTTTTAAATTTAGAGTGGCTCTTAATCAAGTCTGAAAGACAATCAATTTGGAGAAAACAAATACAGCTCGATCCAATTTGTCAGTACTTTTTTACGAGTTTGGTACATATTAGCTTTTGAGCACTTGTTAAAGCTCTTTATACGAAAAGAAATATATCATGTTATTAAAAATTCTAATTTAGAAATTGTTCACGCTCGAATACGAACGAAAAACAGTACTAAATTAACTCTCAGGGGGAAGGACTTTTTGATAACCCGTAGGGGAAAATTGTGTGCATATATGCACACACTTAAAAGTTCGCAATAATTCTGGTAAAACTGGTAAAGACAAATTGTAGAGCTCGTCAAACTACGTCGATCTGACTATTCAGAAATTGATTTGGGCCACCAGGGTCCCCTAGAGAGTTGTTTGAAATATCCAACCTACGCAAAAAAAAAAAATACCGCCAATGTAATTTTCTAGGGCCTCCTTATGCCTTAAATCGACGAAAAACCAAATCGTGTTCATATATGCACACACTTCCCCCTGCGAGTTACGGGACACTTTTACCGAAAAGATTCAAATTAAAGGACAAAGTTCCGATTTATGTTTTTAGGTATCTACATGCATAGTAACTAAACGAAACAGTATACCGGTATATTTTTTATAAAAAATCTTTACACAGCCTGTCTACAGAAGTAAACGCACCAAAAGTTAACAAACTGCCCTGAAGTTAACAGTCTCAACTTTTAGGCACTGTCTATTTAAGTTAACAAAATGCCTAGAAGTTAGTAAAATGCCCAAAAGTTAACAAAATTCATGGAAATTAACATCTTTTTCTCCATCGATTTGTTAACTTCCGGTTACAGGTAGTGTATTTATAAATTTATAAATTATACTATTTAGTTATCTAGAGCAAACGTCGAATGTAAATACGACTACAAATCATAAACCCATTTTAACTCCCGTTAAAAACCAGCCCCTTTTGAATAGTATTAGACTCGTCGAACGCAAAGTACAGTGTTTTTTGACGGACCTTCATTTAAAGTCACGGGCTTTCGACTAATGACCTTAAAAGACGTCGTTAAGAATAACGAAAACTGCAATTATTGACGTTCCAAGTACCGCAGTATTACATAGGTTAAAGCAAAAACGTAAAAATCTCTGTTTTTGTGTGAACGAAAGTCATATAATTTAAATATATAATTTTTACACCTAATAAGAACGTCATTTGTGAACGTTTGCGTTTCAAGGGTGAGGCAACCGCCAGGAATTGACTCGTAGATCCTGAAAAAACAGCTTCTGGCGTCAAAAATCATTTTGACCGTGAGAGGCCCTTACGAGTCCGGAAATGCTCTCTAGCGCTTAAATATGTACTTTCTATAACATTTTCCAATCCATAATCGTGTTCTACGTGTCAAACTACACCACCTACCTACGTAAGTTAACAAAATTCACGTAAGTTAACACCAGGTAGGTTAACAAAATTAACGTAAGTTAACAAAATTCATGTGAGTTAACAGTCTACTCGGGACAAATTTTTCGCCTACGCCCAACCCACAAGTTAACAAAAATCACGTAAATTAACACCTTTTTTTCAAATGTTTTGTTAACTTACTTAGGTAGGTGGTGTATATCATACTGATAATTTACAGTTATAAAATTTTTTAAGCTAAAAAAAATCTTCATAAAGTTTCTCTGAAATTGGCATTACAAGGTTACTTTCCCGGCAAAAAAAGTTCGTGTATAAAACTCGGGTTAATGCGGATGCTCGCAAGTTTACCTAATCCGCATCTAGAATAAATATTTTGTTAAGATATTGGTAGGAAAAAAGTTCACTTTTTTATAATAAAATTGATACGGTGAATGATTTAAAGAAAGCTAAATCCTAGAAAGTCTCGACGGTCTTGTTGACAATTTTACGTGGCGACCGCAAAATCTCCCCCCTTATCTTCAAATCTCCAATCAACGTATCGAAATACGGATTTGATACAATTCGATGATTTGGCTAAAAATTTCATCTAAATTGTCCTTGGCATCAAACGTGAAAAAAGGGATTACGATTGTATCTAGCCCCTCCTAAGCGTTACAGCTCGCATAATCCACTCAATAATCGGAAACGCTGGCCGTGTTTCGCAAACAGCTCAAAATTGAGATGAAAATCGCGAGAAAATTAATTGCCTAAAATTGTCACAACATACCGTACGATTACGATTTTTTTTATATAAAATTGATAATTTATGAATATTCGCCGTATCATGATAAAAATGTGCCAAAGAGAAAAACGGTAAGATAAAGGTACTGTACCACAAAATCTAAAATTGAGTTTTCAAGTTAGCCATGCAATTTATAGAACTAGCAATTTAGGGTTTAAATTTTTTTTATGTTTTTAGTATTTTTTTGTGCAAAAACTGATCAGGAAATAAGGTATGGTAGCACGGTCTTTTGTAGGAAAAATTTTCCGGAAAAATTCCAAAAAACCTTTTTCGAAAATTCCAAGAAAAAAAAACGATTTTCGAAAATTCCAAGAAAAAAAAACGATTTTCGAAAATTCCAAGAAAAAAAAAACGATTTTCGGGAAAATTCCAAAAAACTTTTTTCGGGAAAATTCCATAAAACTTTTTTCGGGAAAATTGCTAAAACCTTTTTCGGGAAAATTCCAAAAACAAAAAAAAATGTTTTTTTGGAAAAAAAAGATTTTCGGGAAAATTCCAAAAAAAAAAATGTTTTTTTGGAAAAAAAAAAAGATTTTCGGGAAAATTCCAAAAAAAAATGTTTTTTTTGGAAAACAAAGGATTTTCGGAAAAAATTCCGAAAAAAAATCTTTTTGGGGAAATACAAAAAAACGTTTTTCGTGGAAAATCTCTTTATAAGGAAGAACTTTCTGGAAGAAAATATCATACGGAGAAAGTTTTTCGACGGGTTCATCGGGTAAAACGTTTCTCAGGCCAAAGCTTTTTTCGGTAATTTCGAAAAATCACGCTGCCATAAAGTGTTACTTAAACGGAAGAATGTCACTTTGAATGGTGTTACATGAACAGTGTTTTGCTTATATTGGCGATTAATGTGGTAAGTATGTCTCAGACTAACCTCTCGAGTCAAAAAACAAAATAGTGGGATAAGTGAACTTTAGAATATTCGCCTACTGACATACCTTTCCCTTTTTCTGTCTCGTTTGATGCACAAATTATGGATTTCAAGAGCGACTGGTAAAATAACTGTCAAATGTTGAAATTCACTAGGGAAGTGGAAAAGCGAATTTATTCTCCTATTTTTTTAGATTTTAGACCTTTCTTAGGTTGATTTAAAAAAATGAGAACCTCGCTAACTATTTGGCCCCTTTGAACCGTGAGTAAAGTATGCATTTAATACTTAAGCACATCCTTTTTTCAAAACAATAAAAAAATACTGAAAGAGATCGAGAAGGGGTTTCATTCTTCAAATTTTTGGTTCTTTTTTTGTGGAAAATGGGGATGAACTTCCGACTGATGAATATATTATTGCGACTCCAAATAATATCCATTTTTCACGTTTGATGGAAATCACCATGATGATATCCTCATTTTTTAAATATTAATTTCGTACACAGGGTTCCCAGTTAACCGTACACTTTGTAATCGCCCGTCTGCAGTTAACCCTACACTTTGAGACCGCAAATTAACGTCTATATGGTCACCATTTGCGATTTTCAGATTAGAATTGTGGACGCTTAAGTGCGCACCCTGTGTATACGATATTACGTTTTCTAATCAAATAAAATGAGTCCATTTTTAATGTTCCGTGTTAAAAAAGCAAAACTATTTGGTTTAACTTATTGATTAATCATTAATAATAATAACTTAGGGCACCCGAAGGCTGCGATAAGTTGATTATGTCATAGGAGCAATTTGCTTGCAATCAACGCAAACTGCAATAAATTTTTTATTTCATTTTCAAATAACGTTGATTCTATTGCTGCTATGCCATAATACAAATTAATTTGTTGAATAAAGTAGATCACGCTTCGTTTTATCGCGACGATACGTTATCGCGACATTATTGCGCAATTTTGCAACGCAGCACTTTTTTCGCATATGTCTCTTGACGCAACAAAAAACTTTAACAAAAAACATTAACGGAACAATTTTGATGGATGGTTAACACTCTGTTAACGCGAGTACCAATAAACGCGACAGTTGGATTTGATTTATTATGTAACTTTAACGCCAAAAGTGGTGTATAAATCGAAAGCGTGGGTTGATCCAAAAACGTAAACTAGTCGACTCAGCCACACTCAAACATGAATTTTTTTATCTTTTATTCCGAATTCACTCGGAAAATAGAAAAAAGTCACTTCCGATCGAATATTTTATCCTATGTAGCACTCCAGATAACATTAAGTTTACACGTTTGATGGAAACCACTTGGTTTACACTGCTAAGTTCTCTTGCTGTAATTAAGTATACACATTTAGTCTTAATAATTAAGACAGACAAAATTAGAGAGCGTGTATGTAAACCGTACAGTAAAGTTTACAAGGTTCTTACTGTAAAGTTTACAAATATCGGTTATTTCATGGAAACATATATCAACGTTAGAGCACGAACGGAGTCTTTCGGCGAAAACGTTTTTTGGATTAAAGTTTTTTCCAAGAAAACGTTTTTTTGGATAAAAGTTTTTCCAAGAAAACACTTTTTGTGGATAAAAAATTTCCAAGAAAATTTTTTTCGCATAATTTCTCCAAAATAAGTTTTCTTGGAAAAACTTTCATCCAAAAAAACGTTTTCTTGGAAAAAACTTTTATTCAAAAAACGTTTATTCTCCGAAAAACCGCGGTGCCAACGAAAAAGTAGAGCGATTATTTGTGTACACTATATAGGGGATATCTCAGAACTTTACACAAAAGTATTTTTTTGAAAATTTATATAAATTTTTCGCGACTTTCCATTAAAGGACCGGGCGTAGGCGTAACATTGCGTATTTTTTTTAGAAAAAAATGAAAAAAAACACGAGCGGAAAAAACGAAATATTAGAGCGCCCCCGCTGTATATTTATATTTTTATAAATATAATATATGTAAAAATAAAGAAGACGAGTTGAACCACTTTTTTCTTAAAAAATGCCACTAACACAAAATTACGGTCACTAAGTTTTTTTGAACACGCTTCGTTCGGCGTAAGCAAACTTGATTTTTTATCAGTTTCTTTCGTAAACCTTAATTATTATGATGGTTAAATATTTGTGGTGTGTCCACTTTACTTAAAATATTCACCCGATAAGTGCTGCTTAGGCTAAACAAGGTGAATTATTCCTCAAGTGTTGTGTCTGGTTCACTNGCCCCCGCTATATATTTATATTTTTATAAATATAATACATATGTATATGTAAAAATAAACAAGACGAGTTGAACCACTTTTTTTCTTAAAAAAATGCCACTAACACAAAATTACGGTCACTAAGTTTTTTGAACACGCTTCGTTCGGCGTAAGCAAACTTGATTTTTTATCAGTTTCTTTCGTAAACCTTAATTATTATGATGGTTAAATATTTGTGGTGTGTCCACTTTACTTAAAATATTCACCCGATAAGTGCTGCTTAGGCTAAACAAGGTGAATTATTCCTCAAGTGTTGTGTCTGGTTCACTCGGATCCCTTTCTTTCAATTTGGCCAATCGAAAACCACAATTACTTTTCCGGCATGGAAGTTCAATTAAATTTTTGAAAAAATGAGGCCGTTGAGATCAAGGCAAAGGGCCGTCGTTTTAAGTGCTCATTTCATTATATATGTCAGAATTTAGAAATAACAAAAACTTAATGAAAATATATAAAAAAAAAACGTTTGTGATAACTGGCGCTGTTATCTGGCGACATTTTTTGTTTCGTATGTTCTACTGAGCGTTTTTCATGAATTTCGCGGTTTTTTCTTTTGTATTTTCTAGAAAGCCAAACTCGAATTTTTTTTTCCCGCACGTTAAAAACTCGAATATCGCCATCTAGAAAATGCATGGGAAAAGACAGCGGAAATTCATGTACAACGCCGAGTAGATGAGGAGGCACCGACGGAATCCGGATAATGTGTTTTCTGGAGATTAATATAATCTTCTAACCAGTTATATTAGCATCCCTTATCTTAACAAAGCTGAATTATCTTAACACTTTTTGGAGCAAAACCAATCGCGATTTCCACTTATTTAACCAAACGCCTTACCCAGTTATCTTCCAACCAAATTCACTTATCTCAACACTTTTTAAGCAAAACAGTTGTTAAGGTAAGTGATTATGTGCTTATAACTTATATAACGGTTGCGTTTCATGAAAATCGGCCGAGCGTTTCTAGTATACCGTGTCGGCATACTTTAAGATGATATAAAGACCAATTTTATCCTTTTGATTTTGAACTTTATATTTTTTCTTAACCCGGTACAGTATTTGTTTGTATTTTGTATAAACGTCCCAAGGAAACGTCCAATTTTCCCAATACTTAAAATGTACTTGAAAAAACATTTCATTTAGACAACATATGTTTTCTAGTAGAACAGTGGTGATATATTTAACAAGTCGCATTTGGTAACCTTTGGTTGTTTAAAGACAAATAGGTTTGTTTTGTTTTCGGCCGTAGCACCTTTTCTAAACATTAAGTGTAGAAAGTGATCATTTTAAACATTTCGTTCTAAATCTGGAGCAAAAATTCTGAGTTGTTTTATTGAAATTCATAATAGTAACCAGAAACGGGTTTCTGAAAACCGTTTTTGTCCAAAACATTTATAGCAAGGGACTAGAGTTTAAAAAAAATCAGGAAACAATAATTCAATAATCACTACTCTTACTACTGCGAAAAGTTAATCCGCCAAAAATTTTGGAAAAATTCCGGCGGATAACCCCTTGGCCCAAAAAAAACCTATTCAGACGGTTCAAAGTCTGAAAATTTTAACTTTTAGCCGCATTATATATTAATTATTTTAATTTTAAAATTAGTAACTCTAATAGAGTTAGTCTATGATGATTTTTGCTGTCATAACTACTAAATAAACCATTATTATAGAAATTGTGTGTTTAAATATAAAACACCCCCTGCGCTGTTATCTTGCAACTATCGCATGAAAAAAATCTGCAAGATAACTGAGCCAACCGGAAAATCTGCAAGATAAGGGGTGACAAGAAAACAGCGCAGGGGGTGTAATCCGCTAGATTGGATTTATATATACACCACCTGCCTACGGAACTTAACAAAACTTTTCGAAAAAAAAGGTGTTAAGTTCCGTGAATTTTGTTAAAATCCACGGTCAGTGCGTAGGCGGAAATGCTGGAAAACTTTTTAAAAACTGTTAAGTTCCGTGAATTTAGGCCTTTTTTTCTAGATTTTGTTTNTTATTCCGAATTCACTCGGAAAATAGAAAAAAGTCACTTCCGATCGAATATTTTATCCTATGTAGCACTCCAGATAACATTAAGTTTACACGTTTGATGGAAACCACTTGGTTTACACTGCTAAGTTCTCTTGCTGTAATTAAGTATACACATTTAGTCTTAAAAATTAAGACAGACAAAATTAGAGAGCCTGTGTATGAACCGTACAGTAAAGTTTACATGGTTCTTACTGTAAAGTTTACAAATATCGGTTATTTCATGGAAACATATATCAACGCACGAACAGGGTCTTTCGGCGAAAACGTTTTTTGGATAAAAGTTTTTTCCAATAAAACGTTTTTTTGGATAAAAGTTTTCCAATAAAACGTATTTTTTTTTGATAAAAGTTTTTCCAAGAAAACATTTTTGTGGATAAAAGTTTTTCCAAGAAAACACTTTTTGTGGATAAAAATTTTTTCCGAGAAAATTTTTTTCGTATAATTTCTCCAAAATAAGTTTTCTTGAAAAAACTTTTTTTTCCAAAAAACTTATTCTCCGAAAAACCGCGGTGCTTGAAGAGATACCAACGAAAACGTAGAGCGATTATTTGTGTACACTATATGGGGATATCTCAGAACTTTGCACAAAATTATTTTTTTGAAAATTTCTATAAATTGTTTGCGACTTTCCATTTAAGGACCGGGCGTAGGCGTAACATTGCGAAGCTTTTTGCGAGCGGAAAAAACACGAAATATTAAGGCGCGAAATATAAGAGCGCCCCCGCTATATATTTATATTTTTATAAATATAATACATATGTATATGTAAAAATAAACAAGACGAGTTGAACCACTTTTTTTCTTAAAAAAATGCCACTAACACAAAATTACGGTCACTAAGTTTTTTGAACACGCTTCGTTCGGCGTAAGCAAACTTGATTTTTTATCAGTTTCTTTCGTAAACCTTAATTATTATGATGGTTAAATATTTGTGGTGTGTCCACTTTACTTAAAATATTCACCCGATAAGTGCTGCTTAGGCTAAACAAGGTGAATTATTCCTCAAGTGTTGTGTCTGGTTCACTCGGATCCCTTTCTTTCAATTTGGCCAATCGAAAACCACAATTACTTTTCCGGCATGGAAGTTCAATTAAATTTTTGAAAAAATGAGGCCGTTGAGATCAAGGCAAAGGACCGTCGTTTTAAGTGCTCATTTCATTATATATGTCAGAATTTAGAAATGAAAAAAAACTTAATGAAAATATATAAAATATATATAAAAAAACGTTTTTGATACCAGGCGCTGTCAGGACTCGGCATAATTCAAAATAAATATGAGCTGTGCTTTCGAGCTCAAAAATAAAAATGAGCTGTCCTGAGCTGGCCTCTCGAGCTCAAAAATAAAAACGAGCTTTCGGGACTCCGAAAACGTCACAAGGAAACGTCCAATTTTCCCAATACTTAACTCCCAGGGGAAGTGCGTGTATATAGACACGCAACTTGTTTTTTCGTCGATTTAAGGCATATGGAGGCCCCGTAGGGCAAAACGGGTATTGTTGACCCCCCTCAACTTTTCGAGAAAATTTGATTAACGGTTTTTTGCGTAGGTTGGAGATTTCAAACAGCTCTTTAGGGGCCCTGGTGGCCCAAATCAAATTCTGAATAGTCAGATCGACGTAGTTTGACGAGCTCTACAACTTGGCTTTACCAGTTTTTTTAAATTATTGCAAATTGTTTTTGATTTTTTAAGTGCGTGTTTATTTACACACATTATCCCACTACGGATTCCCAAAAAGTCCTTCCCCCCTGAGAGTTAAAATGTACGTGAAAAAACATTTCATTTAGACAACATATGTTTTCTAGTAGAAGAGTGGTGATATATTTAACAAGTCGCATTTGGTAACCTTTGGTTGTTTAAAGACAAATAGGTTTGTTTTGTTTTCGGGTTCTAAATCTGGAGCAAAAATTCTGAGTTGTTTTATTGAAATTCATAATAGTAACCAGAAACGGGTTTCTGAAAAGCGTTTTTGTCCAAAACTAATCCGCCAAAAATTTTGGAAAAATTCCGGCGGATTACCCCTTCGCCAAAAAAGACCTATTCAGACGGTGCCATGTTGTGAACAAAGTCTGAAAAGTTTTAACTTTCAACCGCATTATATATTAATTATTTTAATTTTAAACTAAGTAACTCTAATAGAGTTTGTCTATGATGATTTTTGCTGTCATAACTACTAAGTAAGCCATTATTATAAAATTGTGTATTTTAACTCACAGGGGAAGTGCACGCAACTGGTTTTTTTCGTCGATTTAAGGCATATGGAGGCCCCGTAGGGCAAAACGGGTATTGGTGACCCCCCCCCGGGGCCCCCTCAACTTTTCGAGAAAATTCGATTGTCGGTGTTTTTGCGTAGCTTGGAGATTTCAAACAGCTCTCTAGGGGGCCCTGGTGAACCAAATCAATTTCTGAATAGTCAGATCGACGTAGTTTGACGAGGTCTACAACTTGGCTTTATCAGTTTTTTTGAATTATTGCGAATTATTGTGAATTTTTTAAGTGCGTGTTTATTTACACGCATTTTCCCCCTACGGGTTCCAAAAACTCATTACCCCTGAGAGTTAATATAATAATCCGCTAGATTAGATTTATATATACAGTAAATGTGATCAGGGGTTAAAGTGATTTTACTACTCTCACGTTGCCGAATAAGTGCAGCTCAAATCTGCTTTTAAAAGTCATATTTTAAGAAAAATTATTTGTGAAAATATTATTTTATATATTTGATGATGGCGACGGAAATAAATATTCATTAAAACGTAAATAGAAGATGGAACGCGTCGTACTTGGGATAAGGATTTGATTATTTACCTGACATCAAATTATCCTCTTTCGAACATGGGCTAAAATTTGACCATATTAAACATCTTAGACTCAAGTGAAACACAGATTTTGAACCCTCCTTAAGGATTTTTTTTTCGCTGGGTAAGCACTAGTATTTTATAGCCGAACCAAGTTATCAGAAAAATATCGAAAAATATTTGAGCGGCATTGAGTTTGACCGTGTCTAATAATTCCAATGAGTGGGTTAGTATGGAAATTATCAAAAAGAACTTTAATAACTCTTTGGAACTATTAGACACGTCTTCGTCGGTCTATTACCCCAAACGTAGCACCAAGCCGGAAAATGCAAAAAAAGTTAGATTTTCTAAAAGTGGCAAGTGAAAAATATTCCATAAAAAGTCCGAGTTGGGAGTGACGGGTAAATAGTGAAAATGTTTGGTTATATTTATCTAAAAGCAATGTTGATCCGTTTCGCATACTATATTCAAAACGAGTGAACTTGACGCTAAGCCGTTGCAACGCCAAGTGCAAATTATCTTAATAAAATTAATTTAAAAACTCGTAGAAAAACGTGAGATGTAAAAAAAATTTCAACATTTACAAAATGTAAGAAATATGGGACTGATAACTCTGAAAAAAGTTCCAAAGCAAAAAAAAATGAATGAACAAAAAATGAACAAAAAATGAACAAAAAATGAACAAAAAATG
>SCLG01000373.1:147852-161442 GCA_004367875.1 Oikopleura albicans
GTAGTTAGGTACGGGCAAGAAAAAAATGTGCGAATAGTTATTTTTGATGTTATCAGCCAACGTTTTAAACGTTCCCAGGTTCACGACCATTTTCTGACATGATTTGAATTTTTTGGTGCCAATCATTCAAACTATACGTTTTGTAATACAAGTTTTTGAAGATTTTTGACACGTTCTGATTTTATTTTTATTGTTTTTTTTTTTCTAATTTTAATATTGATTTTATAGATCTCCAGCGCAGTTACATTCCAAAAACTATAAGATAACTCCGCAGTGCGTGGGCGAAATATTACATTTCCGCCTACGCACTGCACAGTAGTAAAATTGTTTAAGGCAGTTTTTACAATATAGAACTTGTAAATTGTAAAAATCCAATGTTTCTTATATCGTTTCATTTTTGGTTTCTTCGATATGGCCCCTCAACGTTTGGATAAACCAAAAAGCCTGGCCGGTATAAAAACCGCTGAGAAAAAAAATCTCATCGCGTTCTAAATCACCAACCAAAATTGCAGCGAAATTCCTTTTACTCCAATTTTAGACGCCAAAAAAAAAACTCATTTATTGCAAACTAGAGGCGCTTTTTTGTAAATTGTAAATTCTCACCGCATTTGGCTCGATTGTGACCGAGAACGTTAACAATGGCAACCGCCCCTACTTGACCACGATGCAGATGTTCCTTTTATTATCCCAAATTTCTCCCATTTTTTTTTCTTTTTTGGCCCCTTCGATTAGAGCATACTTGACTAAATTACTACTAATTTTTTGTTTAGGCTTTTTTGATTAATATCTGTTTTTTATGTTTTTTCTGTGCAGTTCTCTTTTTCTGTTACGTTATTAGCGAAAAGCTGGCCTGTTTCTAGTCGTTTTGTATATGATCGGGTTCTAATGAACATTGAGTAAAAACATGATGGTTAATTAATTTACGGGAAAAAAGATCGAGACAGACTCGATTTGATCCATGTTTCAAAATATTTTTGTTTTGCACGAAAATACATTTTCCTGTGGTACTGTAAGATCAACTTTATCTACAGCGATTTTTTTCTAACTCTCAGGGGGAAGGAGTTTTTGGGAAATCGTAGGGGGAAAATGTGTGTATATAAACACGCACTTAAAAATACACAATAATTCACAATAATTAAAAAAAAACTGGTATAGCCAAATTGTAGAGCTTTTCAAACTACGCCGATCTGACTATTCAGAAATTGATTTGGGCCACCAGGGCCCCCTAGAGAGCTGTTTGAAATCTCAAACTCACGCAAAAAACACCGTCAATGTAATTTTTTCGAAAAGTTGAGGGGGGTCAGCAATACCCGTTTTGCCCTATGGGGCCTCCATATGCCTTAAATCGACAAAAAATGCACTTCCCCCTGGGAGTTAACCTTTTTAAAATATTAAAAATTGTAAAATTTTAATTGTACTATAATTCCCCGATCATAATAATATATTTCCGTAAACAAATAATGATAAAATGTTATTTATATAATTTTAATAACTTCCTTGGAAATTGACCGATCAAAATCCGCAGACAGAAATCCTGAAAGTTGATTGGTTAAGGTGTTTTCGAGTCTCGAAGATTTGGGTAGAATAGTTCTGGATAACTGTTGTACCGAAGTATTTGGTAAGATATTTCCCCATTTCTTCCGTCCGCGTTTTGTGCTCAATTAACCGCATTCTCATTTCCTCATTTGGTGATTATATATTATAATATGCAAAAGAAACATACAACACATTTCATAAGTGCATTTTTTGTTAAATGGCGAACGAACCCGCAAACATTTATGCCAAAAGTGCCGCCGGGAAAATATTCCACTTAGAAATTGTGTTTTTTTCGGTTGTTTTTTGCGCAATTACCTAACTCGTGCGGAACCGGCAATTTATAGCAAAAATTTCCGAAAAATTTTATTGAAATTGGCAAAACTCGCGAAAATGTTGGCGAAACTCGCGAAACTGTTGAGGAAACTCGCGAAATTTTTGTTTTTGCTTCTTGGCCAAAAAAAGTGGAAAAAATTGGTAAAAAATGAAAAAAAAATGAAAAAAGTGGAAAAAAAGTGGAAAAAAAATGGAAAAAAGTGGAAAAAAAGTGGAAAAAAAGTGGAAAAAAAGTGGAAAAAAAGTGGAAAAAAAGTGGAAAAAAAGTGGAAAAAAGTGGAAAAAAAGTGGAAAAAAAGTGGAAAAAAAAAGTGGAAAAAATGAAAAAAAATGAAAAAAAAGTGGAAAAAATGAAAAAAAAGTTTGGAAAAAATGAAAAAAAAAATTTGGAAAAAAATTTTGTTGCGTTTTCATAAAATCAGGATGTGTTACTTTATTAACCCTTAAAGACAAGTTTGCAAATTTGTCCTTTTTATTTCTAAGTCTTATTCAAAATTTTATTCGCACTGAATGCATATTTGTTTTTTTACAAAGTTTCTACGTCTGTAAAAAGTACACACATATACACTAGACATAATCATTTTCCAAAAAATATTTTAATTATTTTTTTTGTTCTCTATTTTTCTGGTTAACCGCTTATTTACCGCAGTGTCTATAACAATTTCCCCTGGTCAACATGAGTGCAATATGAATTTCAAAATGTACTATTTTGGTACAACCATTTTTTATACCCAAGGCTATTGTTCAAACAAGTTCTTCAAAAATTCAAGTTTCGCCCTTGGTGGTTCAGGAAAATAACCGCGGTTCAAAATTAGATTTCACCAAAAAAACAATTGCAAGGTTATTTGGCATTTTAATTTGTTTTGGCAATATTTTTGCTAGTGAATATTTTTGGAGATTATATAAATATAACATATGTACCGTATGAAAGTGAGCAAAAAGTAAAGCGAGTTTACTCATGTTTATTTTCTGGACGATTTATGAAATAACTCTTGAATTTCGGAGCGTTTTCAACGAAGAAGACGTTTTTGAGACTCTTTGTAATTTTTATACAATACTTTTCATTGAGGAGTTTTTAAGTCTTGTTCGATTTTAACATTTTCTTTAAAAACATTTTTTGGAAAATTCGTCATTAAGTTTTAATATTGAGAGTTCGGTTTTATTGAACTGCATAAATTTTATTTTGAAACTCGTTAAAAATGTTTTTTCCTTAAATGTACGACGTGTTATGACCGTTAAAATCAACAAAGTATTAATTTAAAAATAAAGGTCACTAAATATATGTTCTATTGTGTTAATTACAAGCAGTTTCATTTAAGGTCGGTTTTAAGTGAATTCAATCATTATTTTTAAAGTCTAAATATTTTTATAGTTTTGCAACATAATTTCTCGACTAGAGAAATTGATCATCGCGTTAGCCAATCAGCGTATATCCTTATCAATTTAACACATCGACAATTTTATACTCATATTGATCGAATTCAGTCGAAAACGACCTTATATAATTTCAACAGTTATTTTTTTTTTTTCAAAATAGTGAAAATTTTGGCATAAAGAAAAGTGTCCAAAAATTATTCCTCAACTGTATAAATTTTGCTCGCTTTTCGTCTGGCCAAAACGTTTCCACTAGCTTTAAAGTTTATTTTGTGACCATTTAAAGACGTTAGGACATATAATTAACCCAACTAACGTAGGCATTTCAACTTGTTTCCTTTTTATTCATCTTCATAGGAAAAATTAACTTATGAAACTTAACTTCAAATCAGGCTCACAACCGGTAAAAATTTGACGTACTGATTTCGTAATTCTTATTGTTTTTAACAAACAAAGTCGACTCTTAAGTTTATATTCTATGTACGGACAAATACTTAAACCGTGTATTTTGAGATTTGCATAGTTCAACGGGGGTTAAGCAAAATTACCAGGAAGTATCATCATAAAATATACCAAAGTGAGAATGATGTGAAGATTTTTTTGCCGAAAAATGTTATATATAATACAAAATGTATAATACATTTTTACATACAAATTTTAATTTTTCTTATCCCAAAAACTTCTACGAGCTACTCAACGTGTCACATGACTTTCCAGCGTTTTTTTTATATTTTCTAGAATTTGATATTCCAGGTCTTACCCGCGGAAATAATTTTTTTTTTGTGAAACGCTCATATATTCGAAATAACAACTGCTCTCTATCACCAACAGGTGCTCCTTATATTCATTATTATATACAGTTTAATATATGCAGTAAAACATATATTTATGTAACATAAATTACAAGCAGCGCGGTGAGTTGTTTGCGTGGCTAAAGAACGCTAGCCAATAGGAGGCGCCTATAAAAAATATGAGCCATGTAGGCGCGGAGCGTCTGTAACTGTTTATCTCATGTAGTATTAATGTGCTGAGTTTAAAACTTTTTGGTAGTAATCTTCCATAATGGTATACGGAAGTTAAGTTGACTTATAATTTATTATATCAATATTAGACTGTAGATTTATTTGAAATATGTTCAGGTCTCGTTTTTAGATTAACAATTTGTGCTTATAAATGCAAAATAACCATAGTTAAATTTAGGTTAGAAAACCATGCATAGTCAATATGCAAAACAACTTAGAGCGTCGGATAATACCCGAAGTGGCCTAGTTTTACAAATCCTAGCTTCACTTGAAAAGGTTATATTTGGAGAAAAACTTTTTGGGCATGACATTGTTTAAAAGAGCAAAAAAAAACTAATGGTTATAATTTTTCTGTTATAATTATTTATCTGTTATAATTAATTATCTGTTATAATTAACCCCTGAACACATAATTCGGATTATAGCAAGAAGTAAGAATTTAGACACTTTTTTAGTATTACAAAAAGACTATGTGAATAGTTTCTAGAGACGGACATGCAACAGTTAACAACTTTGTAACAAGGGTCGCTCAATTAAGCATCGTTTTTGCCAAATACTGGTCTTTTTGCGCCAAATAACGGTCGTTTTTTTCGAAAAAAAATTTATTGCTCCAAACTAAGGTGGCTAATTTTAACCTTAATTCTTACGGATATTTTACTAAGAGGAACAACAATAAAATTTTCTAATCCTGGGTTCGCCAAATAAGGGTCGGATTGTAATATAAGGGTCGGTTTATCAAAACACAAAAGTGACCCTTATTTGGCGACCCCTTGTAATAAAATTGAATGCTTTATTCAAGAGAGGTTTGCAATTCTCAGGAGTTAAAAATGTTACAAAAATTGTCACTATTTACGGCATTATAAAAATTTGAATCAATAAATTGCACTAAATGTCTGTGGGAATTTTGCCTCAGTTACAGTAGAACTTGTCAAAACATGCCAACTGTGGTTTAGTTTGTTTTACCTTGTACGTTTGGAGGATTAGGGTGTGACAGGTAAAAATTATGTTCTAAATATTACTAATCTCAGATGCAAGGAAACGCCCTGTAAACGTAAATGAATTTTTAGCATCTATAATTTTACATATTTTTTGTTCACGAGTTTGGGTTCGTGGGTCAAATTGAAATTTCGTAAATTTTAAATGTGAAAATACTGTAAATGTTATGCAAAATAAAGATTATCCTGAATCATATGGTGAAATTTTCGAATCATTCTCAATTTTTCCCCAATTTTTTTTCATGAAATTAGAAAAATCAGATTCCAGCGTTTTGCAAATTTTTCTTTGGGGCCAATAATGCAAACTAGTTTTGTGGGATCCAATACTGTTTGTAATCAAGTCAAACTAAAAATAACATTCTAGATTTGTTTTCTTCCTAGAAATTTTCTCGAAGTTAAAATAATATTCTAGATTTGTTTTCTTTCTAGATATTTTATTGAACTAAAAATAATATTCTAGAT
Organism: Oikopleura albicans; assembly: GCA_004367875.1. Classification (NCBI taxonomy): domain Eukaryota; kingdom Metazoa; phylum Chordata; class Appendicularia; order Copelata; family Oikopleuridae; genus Oikopleura; species Oikopleura albicans. The sequence goes on from SCLG01000373.1 coordinate 153,575, forward strand.
TTGTTTTCTTCCTAGAAATTTTCTCGAACTAAAAATAATATTCTAGATTTGTTTTTTTCTAGATATTTTATCGAACTAAAAATAATATTCTAGATTTGTTTTCTTCCTAGAAATTTTCGCGAAATAAAAATAATATTCTAGATTTCTTCTTTCTAGAAATTTTCTCGAACTAAAAATAATATTCTAGATTTTTTGTCCTTCTAGAAAATTAAAGAAAAGACCTTTTTTATTAATTTAGAACCGTTAAATAACGAGACTAAATCGTACAGACTGCTCGTGCTGAAAATACGGCAACGATTTGTTTTCTAGAAAGCCTCTCGCGGATTTTTTTGACAAAATATCCAGAAATTGAGTCAAGTTTTACAAAGTAACCCTTTGGTTGGCTATTCGTCATATAATTCTGAAACTAGTCTGTATTATTACTATATACGTTTCTAAAAATATTGCTCGCATGAAGGTCAAAAATTGAATAAATTCAATTCAACGTGACCAACAGCAATTCATTTATCACGTGTTGAATATTAGAGTGACTACTGTATTTTTTAAAAATCACAAAAAAAATATTTTCATTTATTAGTTACCGAGTGATCTCAGATTTTGGTAGAAAATTTAATTTTGTTACTGCGCTTGATGTCTTTTTTAGACACTTTTTTTTAAATAAAAGTTTACATTAGTAATTCGGTTAAACGCCAGAAGACTTTTGATCTTTTAGGGTGTTTCGTCAAAAATTTAGAAACGGACATACTTTAACTTTTTAGCTGACTGCTAAAATAATATCGTCAGTTTTTGCTAATTCGACACATGATTCCAAAATGCATAAAAAAACTGGATGGCTTATTTTTCGGACAAAATTAAAGATCTAATTAAAATAAATTCGAACTATAAATTTCAATTGAAATCATTTCATTACGTAACATTTAGATATTTTTTTTTGTTGAATTTATTTGCAACAAAATGATGTTTTGAATATCTGATTAAAAATCCCAGAAAGATTCTAATTTAATGAAATATGTTTTAGTAAATTTCTTATTTTTTCCAACAACAAAAATGAAATATTAGAAGCTTGGCCTTTCTACCGGTTACATTTTGTAACTGGAGAGATTCCAGATTTTCCGAAAATCAAATCGGTTTTTTTTAACGAAAATATAACGATCTAAAAAAATGTACTTTTTACTATATAATACAATTCGACTCGTAACTCACAAATTCAAAATAAAAACACTCAAATGAAACACGCATTGGCGCGCAAGAGCATTTTTCATCGTGAAAGGCCTTTTGGAGTCCATAAGTGCTCTCTAGCGCTGAAATGAATGCCACAGGGAAAGCACAAAAATAAACGCCGGGAATTCATGTGAGACGCTGACTAGTACATTTGAGTTTTATAATCATGATGATAAAATTGCGATGATAAAATTGCGATGATAAAATTGCGATGATAAAATTGTAACTTTTCTAGTTATATTATTTAACCCCTGAACACTTAATTCGGACGTTTACAAGAATTAGCAGTTTCGACTAATTCTTAGAATAATTTCTTTATATTTTACCATAACAGAAAAAACCAACATAGAGGAAACAATTCTATAATGTCAACAATAAAATGCCGGGAATTCATGCGAGACACTGAGTAGTATATAATATACTACTCGTATATACTACTCGTAACGAATTTCGTTTTTTCCTTTGGTTAGGGTTTGTGCTTCACATTTTGAAAATGTTCCAATATGACCCTTTTTGTTCTAATCGTATTAGCCCGTGTTGTTCCGTGAGCATCTTTATTATACCTTTGGCTCATTTTCCGATAAGTTGCTAACACGTCATTTCCCCCAAAAAGTTCGCCTATATCTTTTTTCCAGCCAAAAACTCAAAACCGAAAGATTATTTATTATTTAAGATGAAGATTCGATAAATTAGGGTTAAGCCAAATTTCTCAAAAAACTTACATCAAAGTTTGTCGAAGTTCAAGATAACTTTTGAGATGTTAGCTTGTCTGTTTTTAGCGGATTAAAGTCTAGATTCGATTTGTCTCGGTAAAATTAACGTACTCAGTGCACCGGTTTATTTGGGATAACGCCAAATTTGCCGTAAAAGGCCGAAACAGTATGTGACCCAGCATACGTAAAACCTTATTTAGAAATAATAAGAGGCGTGTTTGCACATTTGAAAATATTGCGGTCTTAAATTACGGCATGGCCAAACAACTCCCAAAAATCCTGTTTTATTTATAAAAGTATTTGAATTTATTTGTTTTTGAAAAATTCTTAGTTAAAAAAAACGATTTTTGTACGTTTTTTGGGTTATTTTGCAATATAAATACGGTATTTAAATACGGTTATTTAAAATACCGTTTGTCTAATAATCTACTGTCGCATTTTAGGCACCGTGGTTTTTCAAAGAAAACGTTTTTTTTTGGAGAAATTTTTATGAATATGTGGTATTTTACCAAAAAAATATTTTGGGTGAAAAATCCTCGAAAAACGTTTACTTTGAATAATTTTTTTTCAAAAGTCGTTTTCTAGGAAAGGCTGCCGTCCCGCATCGTTGTAACTGTTCATCCCCAGATTTAAACGAGCTAATAATATGATGAAAAATCTGCACAAGACAACGTATGCGCCGATTTCGAACGTTTTTTTTTCGAAAAAATATTTGAAACTGATCTAAGGGCCGAGTCTCAAAAAGTTTTGTCACTCAATAAAATGTAGTCTGTCAGAATAAAAACAAAAATGAAAAAAAACGGCAAACTTTTGGTAATTGGACGTGCATTAGCTGTCAAAATTGAAGTGCAAATGTATAATATTTTTTTAAAAGTTTTTTTTGTTCTTTTTTGATCTATTATTCCTCCCACTCTCAAGTTCAAAAGCGCTTTAGACAGTCTTGCCTTGTCACATTAATATCACCAGAACGTGTTTAGAGAATTGTAAGCATTTTTAGACGTTTTTACATTTTAGACAAAAATTTTTTTTTATGAAATCGTCAAAGTTTACATTAATTCAAGGCGTCAGACTCAGGTCGACAGGTTCATTTTAGTTTTCTGATTAACAAAACGATAGAGTTAATGGGAAATTTCCCAAAATAAAAATTGAGGATATAATACACTTCCTAACCAATTACTTAAGGACGGGTATGGCCTTTTGTGTACAAACATAACGTGTCAGAAAAGTGTTCATAACGGACGTTTTACACAATCAATTATTATGTATTTTTTTGTAAGATACTCTCGAATGGTCCTCGGATCAGGTAGATGATTTGATTTGTCTATAATTATTACCATGGGCCACCCACATGGCGGTCAACTTGACCTTAAATCAAATCGGAATCTGGATAAACTTTTACAATTTTGATTATATTGAGTTTTTATTTTTCTGTAAAAGGTTTGCTTTGACAAGGCACACAAAACTGTGTTCTCCGATTTCTGAAAAAATGTCTGATAAAAAAAATATTCAAGAAAAACGCAAAAAACGAGCAAATGCGCGACATTCATGACCTCGAAAATTAATGAATAAAAACAGATATCAAAAATCGTCGAAACAGTTTTGTGCGCCTGGTTTCAGAGCAACTAATAAAACAAAAATAAAACGTATAATCTGAATTTTTCTTATTGCTTCCGGTATTGATTTTAGCCCAAACCGCGGACACCCTAGTTGGGTGTTAAGATAACTGGTTAGGTGGTGCATACGGTTGAATATTATTGGGGATTGTAATTGTGAATACCATTTAATGTTTGTTGGGTACTTTAAATAATGGAGACCGGGGATTATATCGCACTTTATTTTTGACAATCTAAGTTTTTTAACGTATCAACATTTTCTGAGAATGGCACCGTTTAAAGGCGGTGCGATCAAAATGCCAAATTAGAATGTCAAAATGTGTTATAGGTGGTATATATATCATAATTACAAATACACAAATAATCCAGCTCTTTTGCGAAAGTAAAGAAGAAAACAGTCACCGAGCCTTGTAATGCTACTCGAATTAACTCGCTTAGGCCGACGTGGACGACTACTGTCATGAAATTTGTTTTATGTCTAAGGCGAACTTACAAACACGAGCAAAAAGTTCGAACATTTTAAAGAGCGGGTTTAATCCAATTGTACTTTGACCGGTTATTGGAGTTCAAAAATTGTTTGTTTTTTCAATCACTAACAGATTTTTCAAAAAACTCGAAAAGTTCGCTAAATAATTATTCGCTAATTTGGGCAAGAATTACAAGTTCAACTTTAGTAAATTAACAAATGGCTAAAAATGTCGTGTTATACAGTCCTAAGTCCTGTTAGAGCGGTCTTTGGTGGTCAAAAAACCGGCCCTAGGACGACCACCGGACCTATAGGGGGTAACGACTGTACCGCAAATAAAAAAAAAATAGAAAAAGTCTTGATTTAACTCTCAGGGGGAAGGAGTTTTTAAGTAAAGCCAAATTGTAAAGCTCGTCAAACTACGTCGATCTGACTATTCAGAAATTGATTTGGGCCACCAGGGCCCCCTAAAGAGCTGTTTGAAATCTCCAACCTACGCAAAAAACACCGTCAATCGAATTTTCTCGAAAAGTTGAGGGGGTCACTAATACCCGTTTTGCCCTACGGGGCCTCCATATGCCTTAAATCGACGAAAAAACAAGTTGCGTGTCTATTTACACGCATTTCCCCCTGGGAGTTAAGCGTGATCCGTTCTGGCTCTCACGGTAGTTAATGACGGTAAGTATCCTTTCTTGATATTTATTTTGTCTTCATTTTTTTAAATGAAAAAGAAAATTTAATCTTAGCTATGTGTAATATGAAAAGTTAACTTCTCACATTTTGTGGTGCAAAAAAAAAATTAATAAAAAAGGCATTTTCCCTCATCGCTTGTTGATATAACAAGAATTAAATAAATTTAACGCGTGTTACTATTTATTGAAGTGTTAAACAGAAACAAAATTATTGTCTTTATAAATCTTCTACCCGAATATTACCGTTTCAGAAAAATATACACTTGAGAATGTGCTCAAAAAACGTGAAAAAAAACGATTTTAGCGGAACTTAATATATTCTAAACTACACCACCTACCTACGTAATTTAACACCATACAATTCACGAAAGTGAACTATATGCACGTAAGTTAACACCTTTTTTTTCAAAAGTTTTGTTAACTTACGTAGGAAGTTGGTGTACCTAAATAAATAAAGTGCATAATTCTGACAATTTTTAAAACTATAGGCGTTCCATTTTTGGCAAATTTTTACTACAATACCTGTCTAGGGAAATTAGGGAAATAAAGGGTTAACTTCCATTGTTAAGTTCTAAGAATTTTGTTAACTTTAGTAGAGAGTGCGTCAATTAAAACTGAAAATATGACGCGAACCGACTATTAACTTCCATGAATTTTGTTAACTTCTGGTCATTTTGTTAACTTAAGGGGCGTTAACTTCCGTAGACAGGCAGAGAATAAAGAGGAGCCTTTCTTTGAACATAAATGCCCTGTATTTAGTTTTCTTTTATTTGGTTTGATTGGAAAGTTCCATAAAACTACATGATAACGGATAATATTTTTTAGATGTGGCTTTTTTGATATTTTTTGAACAATACAAATGTTTTATATGGGTTCTCCAAATAACGGTCACTTTTTCTAAATAAGGGTTGACAAAACGATTTAAATAAAGGTTGGTTTTTTCAAAACACAACACCGATGATAATTTTGGGACCATTTTATAAGAAAGAAGAAGAAAGAGATGAAATACACACCACCTAACCAGTTATCTTAACAAATGTTTGCGCTAAAAGTGTTAAGATAATTGGTGTTAAGATAACTGGTCAGGGGTGTATATAATAACAAATATTAATTCTAAACATTTTTGCATTTGTGTTCTTGAAAATTTATAAACATTACCGTACAATTTTATAATTATCAAATCTCCTAAGTCTATAAGTGAGTCGTAATTGGGTAATCAACTGTACTTAGTCTCCTCAGTCAAATAACATTTTTTACTTAGAAAGCAAGAAGGGGAAATTAAACCGTTTTAAACCCGCAATTTTCTAATTCGATATTTTCCACGTTACTCTGGTGTCAGAAGTGTTACTGCTGGTCAAAAACTGTCAACGTTAATTTTAATCAATTTTGTCACGAACGATTTGAACGGATTAGAGCAAAAAAAAAGTGATGACCAATCAAAAACATGTTTATTAAGAAAAATCGTATTAAAAATTTGGTAAATAAGTTATCGTCAAAAATTATAACATCGTTTTTTTTCTTAACCCCCCAGTGACGTAGTGGATCATTTGAGGCTGGTTTGTCTTTAGACCCGTGTTAAATGATTTTTTCTTGATTTTTTTAGCAAATTTTCCGGGTTGACTGACTAAATTTTCAAAATTATATATGTTTATGCCTGTGAAATTGCGAGCAAATCAGTTACAGTCCTTACTTCGAATACGCACGTTTTTGATTCTCGAAAATTAAATCGTCGGTATTAAAATGAGGACTATAATTTCGCAAAATACAGGGTGAGGTAATATAGATGCTAAGCCGTTTTTTGTTGACGTATATTCGCTCAGCGCACTCGCGAATCAAAAACGGCTTAGGGATCTATATTACCTCACCCTGTACACATTCAATAAACACACATTCTTAGGATAGATTTATGATACAGAGGGTAGGCCAATTCCGGAACACCCCATTCCGGAACAGTTGCCGGAAAAAAGTCCAATTCCGGAACGCTTTTCATTTGAAAAAAGATTTGAAGTCCCATTCCAGAACGAAAAAGTCTAATTCCGGAACGGTTTTTGGGCTAAAAGTCCGATTCTGGAACAAAAGGGGACTTTGGCTCAAAATCGCAAAGCGTTCCGGAATTGGCCTACCCTCTGTAAATTATTTTGAAAATTTATTCAGAATTTTCTGGTATTTGAAAGTGTCACCTTTTTCTTCGACTTACGGGTAAAACTACTCAATTAAAAAATGCTACGGAAGGAGTGGGGGTAATTAGCAAGGTATTTAAAAAACATGACTAAATTACGCGCTTTTGAAATCCCGATTTTTGAAATTTTCTTGCTTCTTGACTAAAAATCTAGGAAACCTATGAAATAAAATCGAAAAAACACCGTTTTTATAAAAAAAACTTTTAAACTCATAACACGCTTCTTAGAAATTTCAAAAAAAAAATCGGTCGATTTTCAAATATTGTTACAGGGTGAGGTAATATAGATGTTAATCCGTTTTTAAGAGTGTTATATTCGCTCAGCGTACTCGTGGACGAAAAAAGGCTCAGCATCTATATTACCTCACCCTGTAGATTTCCGAATCTTCGGAGAATGGTCATTTATGACTATTCGGCTATATTCGCATAAAATAATCGGTTCTCACCGACTTTTTTCGTTTTTCAAAGAATTATTAAAATAAAATTTTACTCACCATTTTTAAAAACCAATCCAACAACTCCGATAACCTTCTTGGCGCTCTCTTTTGTGAGTCTCTCGATTTTAAGTTTAATAATTATATACGGATATATATATTGATATATATAAGTAATATAATTTAAATCTCAAAAATGTTTTTTAACTTTAAAAAAGCCAAAGGGAAACCTAGAAAATGAAAACAAAAATTATAAATTTTACCTAAAAAAAACTTATTAAGCGTTTTTTTTTTGAAAACTTTTTATTTTTTTGCCGTCTACAAAAATCTGATAAGATAGGGGAAGAACGGTTCGGGAAGACGTGAAGAGGCCCGTTTTTTTTGAAAGGAGAAAGAGAGGAAAATCGTACGGCGAAAATCGTAACACAGAGGCGACGCGCGTGGTCATCGTAAATTCGACATCGTAAAAAACGTTCTACCCCCTTTTTTGGTTCTCAATGCGTTTACGGCATCGACATACGCCGTAAATAATGTTCACGTTGGTTTTAAA
>SCLG01000374.1:56762-69299 GCA_004367875.1 Oikopleura albicans
TTTATATACTTATAATAATAAGGTTAGGGTTAGGTGCATACCGTCCTAGGGACAAAGTCCTGAACACGTGAGGTCTCGCAGAAAATTTAAACTAGGGTTATGGCGTCCGAGGGGCGCCTAACCATAGATTTAAATTTTCGAGTGCCTCACCATGCCGCCCTAGGGACAAAGTAAACGTCCTAGGGACAAAGGAATTTATATACATATAATATTAAGGTTAGGGTTAGGGTTAGGTGCATACCGCCCTAGGGACAAAGTAATTTACATACGTATAATACTAAGGTTAGGTATACCGTCCTACGGACAAAGTAGTATTTTTGTTTATTGAACAACACTTTGAAAATTTTTTTGACGAAACCATTTTTTGACGAAGAAAATCTTAGTTCAATGTATTTTCAGAAATTTCATTTCGTCAATGACAAATGTCAATTTTTTGACGAAAAACACCTAAATCGAACAGACTAAAATCTTCAAATAAGTTTCGTCAAATTTTGACGAAACGCAATTTTTTTTCGACGAAACACACATTTTTTTTGACGAAACACGTTTTTAGACGAAATATTTTTGACGAAACACTACATAACCATCAATTTTAATATCAATTGTAAGGACGTATGAAGTTTAATTTTAATTTATAATGACCTTTTTTACCGATAATGAAATAACCACTATATCCTATACCGTTTGGAAATAAACTGTAATTTTAGCGGGATGTCCGTGTCCACATTTTGACTGCGCGGAGTTAAATCCCATTTCCGATAGTTGCCGAGACCCGTCTGAAAATCCAAACTATATCCAATGTTTTAAAATGGCCGAAGAAAATTTGTGCAAATGTACCGACATTTGTACCGATGTTGAATGTGTGACGAACTGTTATGAACAATTTCAAGCAGACGCAGACAATTGTCCTTGTGGAAAACATTGCTTGTGTAAGTTCGTTGTTATTTAACTCTCAGCAAACAATAATTTCAGTCTTCGAATTGAACACATATTGATAATGTTCGTTCAAATTTATTAATGTCTAACATTAATGCGACCGTTTATGGATGAAGGTAAATCCGTCGAATGTTTAAGGGGGTAAATGTTGCTCAAAAACAAATTTGTCGGATTCACCTTTCTCCATCATGTAAGACGTTATGTTACACTAATGTAGTTTATGTCAATAACGGTGTTTTTTAACACGACGTTTTAAATCGACTAACCCCTACAAACAAGCATTACTGTTAAACTTTAACGAGATGAAAATTATAAAATAACCCTTTTTAGCGGATTGCCCTTGTGATAATTTCGACTGTGGACTTTTGACGGAATCGAACACAACAATCTTAGTCTTGAACACTAACAACAACAACGTCCCTGTTATGTTTAATACTATCAACGGTGAGTGTTTTATTTGTGTTTTTGTAAACTAAAAATAAACTACAATTTTAGAAAATGCGGAAGAAATCGAACATTTCACGTTCGAATACGAAACCGGCGCATTTTTTTCGTGCTCAACCGTTGTTAATGGACAAATGTTTGTCTTTGGTGGTGGAAGTTCGCCTTACGACTACCAACTCTCCTTGGTAGAAAACTGCCATTTGCTCAGGATCGGAAAACTTCCAATGAGATTTTATGCCGGCGCTTGCAATACGTTCCAAACCGATGGTGAAACAGAAGTGGCATTGCTTTGCTTTGCATATAATGGAAAATCAAGCTGTCACAAGTGAGCTAAAAACTTTGTTTTGTATAAGGGTCTCAGATTAAGGGACGGTTTTCTAATTTTGACCGAAGTCCTTTTTTGTCCCTTCATTTAAATTTTTGAATCTTTTTTCGGAAAAAAATAATTTTCGCTTAATTTGAATCTTTTTGGTGAAAGTGTCCGTTAATTTGAATTTGGTTCTTTAATTTCGTGTCCTTTAATGTGAGACCGCTGTATTTGTACTAAACTGTTATTGTTCAAGATTTGATGGCGAGTCAGTGACAACGTCTAGTTCATCCAACCACGAGCATACTTACACTAGTATGGGTAAACTGCGAAATACTCCAGTTGCAATTGGAAGTTACAGTTCCCCCAACAATATAAAAGTTGAAGCGCGGTTTTCGGATATTTGGACGTCATTAGCAGATTATCCATTTGCTTCCTCTCTTATGGGTTATTATTCAACTGTAAACTTTGCGGGCGATTTGTACATTTTTGGTAAGTAATGCTTTTCAACGAAATACTTGTAAAGTAATTTTTCTATACTCTTGGTTACCGTTTTAGCACAATTTATGCAAAAAGACTTTACAACCGCTATACGCGTTTTAATTAGAAAATGTTTTTTAATGTTTTATCAAACCACGTCAACGTAAACGCTAAGAGAACAAAAAGAGACCAGTTAAAAATTGTCTTTATTGTATATTTTCTGAACATATACATGTATTTTTCGAGAAAAATAATATACACCACCTACCTGCTTAAAGTAACGCTCCTTAAAGTAACAATTTTCGCTTAAAGTAACAGGTTTTTGGTTCATTTTGGTGTTACTTTAAGCAGGTAGGTGGTTTATCAAAAATATAATTATTCCCCACCATGTTAAGGCTTCAGAAAGGCCGAGAAATGCTCAGCACAAAATGTGCTGAACTGGTAAATATCCACAAGACACTTTACAGTAAACAACAATTTAGGCGGTTATATAGATGGAGTTCATACTGATATGGTAACCAAGTGTTCTGAAGTGTACTTGGACAAATGGACGAAAATAGGCACGATGCTATCTCAAAGATCTTACCATCGATCAATTGTGATCGCAACTTCAATAATCCACGTCGGTGGCAACGGGATAAAGTAAGTACAAAAGTTTAACCATAAAATTCACATTTTAATCATTGAAAATTTAGAGCTTTTGAGACGTGGACCTTAGAAGGCGAATCATTTACGAAGAAGGAATCCACCAAGACTCTCGATAATTATTATTATTATCCTGAATCTTTTGCTGTTACTAACGATTTTTGTGCACTCTAATTATTGTATTTTAATTTTTTAAATACATTTTGGCAATCAATTATATTCCTCTTGTTAATAATAAAATTGCATGCGCAAACATTAAACTTCTAACAAAATTGAACAAAATAGGAAAATATTTCTCTTGTGAAGCTTCTCTTTATTGAATTCAGATCATTAAATCTTTATTTCTGTTATTATATTTAGTCGCAAAAAACCATTGAAAATGCCAGAACTGGTGAAATATCTGGAAATAAAGATTTAATGATCTGAATTCAAAAAATAGGAAAAGTTAACAAAACAAAAAACATGTTAAAAATTATCCATAATGGGACCAACGAGATAAAGTACAATTTGAATAAAGTGAATAAGTTATGTTACTGTATTTCGTTAGAGTTTATTTACAAAAGGGCCGCCAACTAAGGGCCCGCCAAGCACGGGACAATTTCTCAAGTAAGGGTTGGGGTCTCTAGGTAAGGGACGGTTTTGTTCCGAAAAAAATGTTGACGAAAAGTAAGAGACAATGGTCGTCAAGGGACGGTTTTAGGTGTTTGCTTTGGGGCTTTCGCAGAAGGGACTGTATACATTTGTTATACCAGCCAACTTTTCAATAGTTAATGTTGAATTATTATTGTCTCCTACATAAAGCGCCCTAAAGTGGTTAAAAAATCAGTTCTAACTGCACTAGCATTTTTTATCGAAATTTGGACGCGCCCTTTCAAACATTATTTTGTAACCACAAGAAATTTTGTGAACCGAAGTGATCGTTTGAACAACAAAAAAATATATTGAAAATTTGGCGGCAATCTATTAATCCTTCGAACTATAACTTTGATCTTGAGAACAAGTCATTGTCTAAATATTTTATTTTTCTGAATTGGTTCAGCGCGTCAAAAAATGTGTCTTAAATAAACCGTGAATCTGCAAATTAGAAACTAAACAGTTTTTAAAATGAGACTTTTGAAACTTTCGCTTCTTATTCCGTTGGCGTTGAGTCATGAGACCGATATTGAGCATTTCCACAACGAATCAGTCAACAACTTTTTGAAAAGGTTGTACCAAAGAATTGATAAGCCGGGGTTTAGATTTAAAATGATAGTAGATTAATTTGTGAAAAAATATCTTTTTCGCGAGAATATTGTGACCGCGAGAGTGTGTACGAGTGTTCGCGAGATTATGTACGAGCGTTCGCGAGATTATGTACAAGTGTTCGCGAGATTATGTACGAGTGTTCGCGAGATTATGTACGGGTGTTCGCGAGATTATGTACGAGTGTTCGCGAGATTAAGTTCGAATGTTCGCGAGATTATGTACGAATGTTCGCGAGAGTGCCCGATTAGAAAGTACTTAAATTTAGTTTTACTTGCAGATAAGCAGTGTTTAAAAACACCTAAAACAGCTCATAATTAATAAAGCTCATAATCAATATAAATACTAATAATCAACCGTCTGACACGTTTCTTAACACAGTGAACAACTATCGTAACCCTAAAACAAGAACAAGAGTGGAAAATTGGATGCAAAAGACGCGGCGCCCGCCCAGAGGCCAATGGGCATGTTGGCGCGATCTCGCGCGCGAATGGGCGGACGAATGGCTGGACCGCCTGAGCCCGAGGACGCCTCGCAATTTTTAGACATTGAAAATGATGACACGGACGGCGACGGAGAGCTTACTTTTGAAGAATTCAAAGATGGTGCCTTTAAAAAGGATGAACTAAGAATGCCTCTAGCCTTTAGGTTTGATATATATTTTGGTTTTATATTTACAAAAGCTCTTTAAAAATTGGAAATTGTTAAATTAACAGTCATGCGCATCGAGTTTACTATAACAGTCATGCGTATCTGGGGTAGATAGCTACCCAATTTGCTCTAGTGCGCCAAATAATGAACGGAATTTTTTGATTATTATTTTGTTTTGAAGCCCTGTTCTTTTTCCCTTACTGAGGTGATTTTCAACCTTAACCCTCGTCATCCACGGACCCAAACGTAAAAAAAAATATTTTTATTCTTTATAAAAACGTGAAAAATTGTTTTGATTTCAAATCTGTTGTTCGTTTTTCTTTATCACAAGCCGTTCTCTTTCTATTTAGAAATAAAGCAAAAATGGGTAGCTATCTACCCAATATGCGCATGACTGTTAAGTTCGATGGGGAATGCTCAAAATTATTTCTTACATTTGCTTATAAAAAAATTTGAATACAAAAAGTTTTAACACGAAAATTTAGCGATAAAGACGGTGACGGTAACGGTGTGTTAACAGTCGAGGAATTTTTGCCGCCGGGATTGCTCAACGTATTGGCCAGCGGGCCGGATATGCTGGAAAAACTTCGATTAGGCGTTATGGAGCGTATTGACCCAAATAACGACGGAAAATTGGAATTTGAGGAATATGTGAAGCTAGTCGGCAAGGAACAAAATCCCAATCAGAGCTTTGGCTTGCCGTATGCCAATTATGTTGGATAAATTTTTAATTTAGTACAATGCATTATTTCTGTATATCATATGTCGAATAAAACAATTTACAATTTTAACGAATAGGATTACGCGGTTAACCGTCCTATATTGTGTAACTTTCCGGTAACCGTCCACTTTTTGTTTCAAATTTTGGTGGACGGTTAATTACGTCGTAAGTATTACGTACCATAATTTAACCTATTACCGAACATACATTAAACAAAAACATTAAAAAAAATAGATTAAAATATATTAAATTACAATTAATCATGTATAATCTTATTCTGAAAATAACAAAAAAAACTGATAATCTTTGTTTTGTCCCTTGTAGCGCATCACGTGAGTATTCGTTAGCTAGTAACATACGGAGGCGAGAGAAACAAACCAATCAGGATAAAGATAAGAAAGGGTAGAAACTACAAAAAATTTGTAACAAAATAACAACTAAGATTTGTTTTTATACAAATGTTTTCGATGTAAATGCTTCAAAAAAAGTTTGAGAATATGTTTTTGTAAAAAAAATAGAAAAAAAGTAAAAACATATTCTCAAACATTTTTTTAACTAAAAGTGGACATTTTCGGATAAATTTGTAAAAATTAAAAGATAATTTAGTCAAAAAATACTAGCATTTATTAAATTTGTAGTAATCTTTTGTTAAATCTGTAGTAATACACCCCCTGCGCTGTTATCTTGCAAGTATCGCATGAAAAAAATCTGCAAGATAACGGAGCGAACGGGGACATCTGCAAGATAATAGGGCAGGGCTTAACACATAAAGATAGGGATTCCTGGAAAATTGGCCGAATAAAATCTGCAAGATAACGGAGCCAACGGGAAAATCTGCAAGATAACGGGTGACAAGATAACAGCGCAGGGGGTGTATATTATTAGGCGTTAAATGTATTTAACGAAACTTATATTATTTTTAGTCGAATCAGAAATAAAAAAAAACTGATAGTTTTGGAGAATCCATGAATTTAAATGATATAATTGGATTGGTATTATATACAATGACACACAGAAAGAAGTAGATAGCACGATCAAGATGGATATTGGCCAAAAAAAACTATGAAATTTCAAAAATCTAGGCCAATAATAAACAGAAAGGTTAGATCATGATAACGGGTTAGATGAAGCAGAACGGCCAAAGCCGGATAAAAGACGCTTGCAATTTTGAAAGTCATCATTTCAAGAAAATGCGATCTTTTAGGATATTTCTATGCCTAAATCATTTTCATATATACTTTTCCCTAGCAGAGAATATTGTAGAAAACTGGGGCGGAGTCCGTTATACAAAACCGGTGTCACGTTGGACCGCTCCGGAACCGTATGATGGGGATTTACTTGATGCAATTGATAACCGCGTTTCGGATTGGAAATCTTGCCCAAATGCTGAATGGGATATGAATACCATGAATGAAGATTGCCTTTTTCTCAACATCTTCAAACCTGTTGCCGCTAAAGCGCTACCGATTTTTATTTGGGTATATAATCTATGTGTTTTTAAACGAGTCAAAACTGGTGCAAAATAGGCAAAAATGAGGTACCGTCTGAATCGGCCTATTTTCTTTTGTGGCGAAAGGTTAATCTGCCGAAAGTTTTCTCTTTTGAGCATTGTGATTGGCCAGAAATTTCGGCGGATTACCCTTTCGCCACAAAAGAAAAGAGACCGATGCAGACGGTGCCAAAAATTAATGATCAATCTGAAAAATGTTTAAAAAATCAAATCAAAAAAAACTACTGAAAAAATATTTAACACATTGAATCAAAAATAATACTGTTTCTGGGCACTTATCAGGCCACCCGAACAAAAATTGACCTGATAATTGCCCAAGGCGTAACTTAGATTCATGTTTTTAGAAAATATTTTTCAAAAAAAAAATTGACTGGATAAGTGCTACTGCGGTTTTTGGCCAGATAAGTGTACAAGAAGTGTATGGAAAAAACATTAAAAAAATGATTAACATATGCAACAAATCATTAGAACAAATTGTTATTATTATACTTTTACAATTATTAAAAAAAAAATCCGGTATTAAAATTTTTTTTTGTAGATTCATGGAGGCCATTTTCAAAATGGCAACGCAGCGTGGTACGGTGGGGGCGTTTTAACGCGCACTAGTGAGATGGTCTTTGTTTCAATTCAATATCGTTTGGGACCTTTTGGCTTCTGGTTTGTGCCTAACTCATGGCACACGGGAAATTATGGTTTAATGGACCAACAAATGGCCATAAAATTTGTTTATGATCATGCTGAGCAAATCGGAGGGGATAGAAATCGAATTACGATTGCCGGAGAGTCCGCTGGGAGTATTTCCGTTTCCCTTCAAATGCTTCATCCAGTCACATGTAAGCGTGCTCAACAACATGAATATTACACTCCAGTACTTCTCAATGTGCACTAATGTTCCGCGAAATGTTTTTATTTAGTCCTTACTTTTAATCCCTAAAAAAATGATTATCCTGTAAGGGTCACTTTTTATAACTTATTTTCGGGAGAGGGTCAAAAGAGGGTGCTTAACAGCGGTTGCGCCCACAACGCAACGCCCCACAACGCAACAGTGCGCCCACAACGCAACGCTTTTTGACCTATAGGTTGGTGCGCCCACAACGCAACGCCCCACAACGCAACGGCTTTGATCATATATCTCTTCGTATTTTTTCAAGAAAAATTTATAAAAAATATAATTTATTCAATATAAAATGAACTTATTAAAAAAATTAAAGTTTTTTTTACTAATTCGAGTTTACTAATTCGCGGAGCCTATACCATGTAATGCATTTGGTGATCGGTGCGCCCACAACGCAACGGTGCGCCCACAACGCAACGGTTTGCCCACAACGCAACGCTTTTTGGGAAGTGATTGCGTTGCGTTGTGGGCGCAACCGCTGTATGCGCATATTGGGTAGCTAGCTACCCATTCTCACTTTATTTATAAATAAAAAGAGAACGGCTTTTGATGATGAAAAACGGACAACGGATTTAAAATCAAAAATGTTTTTTTACGTTTTTATATGGGATAAAAATATTTTTTTTAGAAAATTGTTTTTTACGTTTAGGTCCGTGGAGGACGAGGGTTAACTTTGAAAATCACCCCAGTAAGAGAAGAAGAACAGGGCTTCAAAATAAAATAATAATTAAAAAAATCCGTTCATTATTTGGCGCACTAGAGCAAATTGTGTATAATAATTGAAAATGTTTAGCTTCGATGGTTCAAAATGTGATTCCAATGTCTGGGCCCCCAAATCTACTCAGTGACCCAAATTATCATAATGGAAACGCACACGGTTTTATTGAAGTACTTTGCTACGAATCAGATATCCAGTGTCCAACCGGCGCCACATTGGATGAAAAATTAAATCACTTGAAAAGCCTAACCTCTCCAGAACAAGCCCAAAAAATCCATGCCTGGATAACGAGTCAATTTTCATTTGGCGCGGTTAAGGGCGGTCCCTTTTGGGGTGATACCGGTCCAATCTGGGTAGCCGAAAACGGAAAAATGAAAAAAGCTAACATGATGATTGGATTCACTTCGTTTGAAGGCTCTCTTGTTGTAAGTAATTTTTATGCAATCTATGCGCAGTTATCTTTCACGCAGTTATGTTTAAAGAATTTATATTTCGCACTACGCAGTTATAGACTATAACTTATAGTTCAGTTTGTAATAATACTTTTGCATGATAACTGCGCAAACGGTTTATCACCATTAATCGAGTCAAAAATGGGCACACGGACTGTACTAGCGAACACATTTTGAAAAATTATTTAAGGAACACAGCTATCCAAGTCAATACAATGTTAATAATGTTCGACAAGCATATGGTAATATTGATGGTCGAAATTCGTATGGTGAATGTATTAATTACAGTTAGCGTTTAGAATTGGAAATCACCCAAGAAATTAAAAATACTATTTTTCAAATTAAAAATGTATACATGGGTTGCCAAATAAGACTCGCTATCGCCAAATAACGGCCCACTGTAGTTAAAAAATTTCTTTGAAAATTAATAATCAAGCAGCACCGGAGCAAAAGATAACAAAATAAAACACTTTGGATAATAGTTTATAAGTTTAGTTATCTCTCAGGGGGAAGAAGTTTTTGGGAACCCGTAGGGGGAAAATGTGTGTAAATAAAATGCACTTCAAAAATTCACAATAATTCGAAATAATTCAAAAAAACTCATAAGCCAAGTTGTAGAGCTCGTCAAACTACGTCGATCTGACTATTCAGAAATTGATTTGGGCCACCAGAGCCCCCTAGAGAGCTGTTTGATTTCTACAACCTACGCAAAAAAACACCGTCAATCGAATTTTTTCGAAAAGTTGAGTCACCAATACCTGTTTTGCCCTACGGGGCCTCCATATGGCTTAAATTGACGAAAAAACAAGTTGCGTGTCTATTTACACGCACTTCCCCCTTGCAGTTATAATAGTTTTTTTTCTTTATTTGACCAAATTTTCGAGTTAATTTTTTTTTCACGCTCAAATTGTAAAACTAGTGTGTCAATTCTAAAAAAAGTTACGACCAAAAATCACTCTTACTTTCTCGTTATTACCAACGGATGAGTTGCGAGTATAATTTCCCGCCGAATCAAGCAGATATGGAAGACTCGCATGCAGTTAAGCTCAGGGAGTGAAAAAACGCATGAAAAAATGTTAACTCCTAGGCGGTGAATTCGTGCAAATTTGACACGAATCGCTTTAAAATGCCGCAAAAGTATCGTGCAGCCAAAAATATCTAAAATTCATGATAGATTGTTTGGAAACCTCATATAATCCAGATTTTGCACGTGTTAAAATTTTGAAATATATTTTTGGCTATTTTAAGGAGGTGTCAGTCATGTTGTTTACAAATAGTACCTTCCGGGAAAACGCTATAAAACACGTTCCACACTTACGATTACATTACTTTTTACTTGTGCTATGAAATCAAAGTTTCTGCTATAACATGGTTGTATTTCCAACGTCATAAGTATCACCGCCAACCGCCCACGTGCACTTGAACTTGTCAAAAATTTGAAATTGAACCGTCCATCAATTGAACAGTGTTGGTGGTATTGATTTTGTTTTTGTGTTCAAATGTTCCTTTAATCTAGGTGCTCAAAAATGTGTAAGCTTTTTTTTGTCCGAGGTCTAGGACAAAAAATATCTGGAAAAAACTCGAAAACTGGGAAAAAAATCTAACTTCCTGACCTTGAAATTTAATGAACGGGACATGGTATCGCAAAAAGCTTACACATTTTTGAGCTCAACAATGTGCTTAACAATATATCGAAATAATTAAATNATTTATCCGAAAACAGCAAAACATATTGGAATAAAGCACATCACAGCATTTATTTTGGAAATGATGGCCAGTGGAGCATGGGATTTGGATTGGACCAAAATCAAAGAATATTTTGGGCTGTTCATGATCCGGCCGTGGACGGTGGATGCCCCGGCTATGCCAAAACCGAGTGGACCTACTGGGACGTTACATCAAATTCCGCGAAACCCGTACCGTCGAATTTTTATCTCATTTCGAAAACGACGACAACGACAACTAGTACCAGTTTAAGTACCAGTTCGAGTACCAGTGCAAGTACCAGTTCAAGTACCAGTTCTAGTACCAGTTCAAACACTATTACACCAGTAACATCAACCGCAAATACCCCGGTTACCACACAGGTACCAGGCCACTGCGATGAACTCTTTATTCAAGGCATTCGGAGTTTGAAAAAATATAAATGTAAATTGGACTTTTTTTTGGAACTGTCACCGGATCCGACATACCTGAATTTTACTACCCATGTATCTAAATCGATAGTTTTTAGTCGAAACTTTGGACAAACCGGTACGATAGACTAAAAGTTTCATTTGAAAACGCGTGAAAGCAAGCTTACCAGTACTTTGGTTTGCCGTCTTTTTCTTTCTACTAATAAATCTAAAACTCCGCGAAGGCTACGGCTCTCTTTCGCTACAAATTAATGGAATCTATACAAAAATAAACGCAGTTGTTGACGGAAAGCCAGTTTGGTATTATCCGGGAGTCATAGATCGTTACCCTGAACGCTTCATCTATTACAACGATAACGAAAAGAAGTGGATTGTGGGTCGGGTAAAAGGCGCAGCTGAGAATGAAAATATTCTTGCAAAAATTCAGGTACATTTTGATCAAGAAATCTAAGCTTTTGAGACACAGCTGAGTTTACTGCATGGTTATTTAAATATTTTTTGTAGTAAAATCCACGCGGTGTCCCCATTCATTAGCAAGATACGAGAGACACGTCTATATTTTCTGTGGATTGGGACACCGCGTGTATTTTGCTACAAACGAGACTAAACTAACGATTTAGTAAATCTGAAGACTAATGTAATCTTTCGGACCTAGACTCTTAAACTGTATTTTAAATTAAAACTTTAAATATTAAAAATTAGCAAACTACGGAATGTCCGGGATCGGAACCGGGATTTTGGATTTATGGTGAAAAGACCGCAGCTCACAAAAACGAATTTGCCGTCCTAAAACAACTATCAGAGGATCCTGATCCCAGCTGCAATACGTTAGAAGTAACGGGATCAAAAGCGGAAATTTGGGTTAATAATGATATTTACAGACAAATGCAAACTACACACAATGGTGCGCCTGTATGGTCAAATGGGAAATTTAATACCGACCAAATCAGGAGTCGTTTTCAGAATGAAAGTCAAATACAGTCCTCTTCATCTTAAGTGCTGTCCCCTGATTAAGTGACGCGTTTTTTTTTCGATTTGAAAAACATTCTTTAAGTGCCGCATTTTTTCGATTAAAAAACGGAAATAATTCAGATAGTTTTTGGGAAAATACAAAAAATATTTTTTTGAGAACATCGAAATATTTCCAAGAATATTTTTTATGAAAAAATGGCTCTTGGAGTATGCGTTTATGTAAAAACAATTTTTCAAACGTTTAAAGATATATTTACCTTAACCACAACAACTATTGGCATATCTATTATATGGACACTGGGGCTGATGCATTTATTTGGCATATGCGGTTTGAGGCGGCCGGAAACTGTCCTGGGCGTGAAGTTGGAAACTGGGGTTATTATGAAGATGATCTTTTTGAGGCTAAGGACAATTATGAACTTAGTGTTA
>SCLG01000374.1:83269-106881 GCA_004367875.1 Oikopleura albicans
AAAAAACCGCATTGTTATAAAATATATGACTTTTCCCTGAAGTAAACTGGTGCAATTATGCGCGCGGTGGTGCGTTCTTTTGTGATTCATCTGTGGAATGTACGCCTGATGGGGGTAGTTTTTTTTTGTGTGTTAGCCTGTAATAATAATATATTCGGCCTGTTCCCCTCGTTTTTTTTGTGTCTTGCCTTCATGCGGTTGGACCCCCTCTTGAAAAGCAGTTGCACCTCATTGTCGGGATGGAAACAATCACGCCGCAGTTTACCTTTTGTTGTTCAAGTATAACAACGCTTTTTTATCAACATCATTTGGATGTTACCACACACTGTGTATTTCTAATTTTGACAATTGAAAAAATTGAAACTTGAAAACTTTTTAACGGATTACAGGGGGCAATGAATAAGGGTCTACTGAATTAGGGTCGCTTTTTCGATGAAAATATTATTCCTCCAAACAAGGGTCGCTATTTTCGATAAAAAATATTATTTCTCCAAATAAGTGTCGGTAATTTTGTTACCCCTGGGCACTTTTTACTAATTTTTGATCCGTTTGTGGATATAATAAATTTAAAAAATTTTCAACTCAAATTTAGTCTTAAAATTTAATAATCTAAACTTGCCTGATCACGTGTGTGCTTAATAAGGGTCGTTTTTGAAAAATCGTTAACCGACCCTTATAAAACGCATCCCTTATAATAGGTCAGCCAAGATAAACTAAGCCAAACGACGTTCATAATGGCTTATGTAAAATAATCTTTAAGATTTTAAATTAAATTTTGGCTCATATTAGGTAAGCTGAGCTAAGCCAGAATAAAAGGCGATTTTGCCGAGCCCTGCATTTAACTACTTTTGTCCCTTTTTAAAACTTTTTCAAAAAAGCCAAAGTTTTACAGTTATAAAGCCAATTTTAAATTTCAACTTTCTTATTAAAGGATTTGAAACTTTCGTTCGGAAGTTAGTAACCAAAATTAAAGTTGTGACTTATTTAATGAAGAGAAGCGTTTCATATTTTATTCATTGGTGGTCATATGTGGCTAATTATGGTATTTGGCTTTTTTCTTTTTCTGCTATTTTTTTTTACTCTTTGCGCTAAAAGGTGCCAATTTTCGCTCTTTTGGCCACTCGTGTCTTTATATGTTCGATCGGTACAATTTTGGCCGGACATCTTGGCGCCACTCGGTCAAGACACCCACTGTACAGTGGTGATTTTATTTTAGTCAACTTTTTCTTACCAGTTTTTTTGTTAGAACATGGCACACATTAAACATGATGTTGTTTGAAGTTGGTACTCAAACAACACGAATCAAGATCAAAACGGGGACAATTATTGTCTCTGTCAGAAAAGTTGATATCACAAGTGCGCTCGGAAGCGATACATTCCTAAAAAGCAACACCGATTGATTTTGGTTAATAGTGTTATTAGTACTCAGGCCAACGTTTCTGAAAATCATTTTTCTTACGGCGCAGTTTCGTCATTTTTATGAAAAAAGTCTGTCTAGGTTTCATAGTTTTCCACTTTTTAACACGAACATATACATTTTTAACGCGAAATTATTATAGGTTATTTTTAACGCGGATATTAAGAAAAAATGTTAAAACGAAAAAATGTTAANTTTCTCCGTTTTCCAGTTTCTCCGTTTTCCGATAGTGGCTCAGACAAATGTTTCTGAAAATCATTTTTCTTACGGCGCAGTTTGGTCAGTTTTATGAAAAAAGTCTGTCTAGGTTTCATAGTTTTCCACTTTTTAACACGAACATATACATTTTTAACGCGAAATTATTATAGGTTATTTTTAACGCGGATATTAAGAAAAAATGTTAAAACGAAAAAATGTTAAAACGAAAAAATGTTAAAACGAAAAAATGTTAAAACGAAAAAATGTTAAAACGAAATAAAATTTAAAAATGCAATATTAAAATTGCATAATTCAAGAGATATTACGTAATAACCATTTTTTTAAATTACTTATTTTTTAAGGAAACAGTATTAAGTAAAATTTCTCTCTGTTTCCTCAAAAAATAAATAATTAAAAAAAATGGTTATTACGTAACATCTCTTGAATTATGCAATTTTAATATTGCACTTTTAAATTTTATTTCGTTTTCACCTACGCTCTATCTCAGATAGACTATCTGGTTTAAATTATTTTATGCTGTTTTGGAAACAAACTTTTTTTACATTAACATTTTAGCTTTAATTTAACTTTTATTTGTAAAATAATAAAATAATATTTGTTCTTAGGCATTAAAAACCTTCTAAAAGTCAACGGAAAAAACGTCGTTTTTCAACCCGGTATAGGTCCCCGGTTTGTCCAACAAACTGATGAATAACTTGGCTTCTATTTTTCGGGGATGTAAGTTTAATTTTTTTTTTAGGACAGCCTAGTCGTTTTCTTTCAAATACCCAATGGGATCTCAATACTGCCACCTAGACGAACATTGATTGAAATCAAGTTAATTTGACGTGATAGTCCCTGACTGGTGTGTGATTTTGTTGTGAAATTGTAAATTCACACGTTTTTGAATCTTTTTGTTATATCTTTGTTATCATTGCATAATTATCTCAAGACTCTTATTCTAATCGTTTAAACTAAATGAAAAAACGTTTATCTAACTTTGACGTGATTTGAATAAAAATCTACATGTATAATAAAGAATATATATGTGGCGCAAAAATGCTTATAAGTTTTGGCATCGCACTGAAAATAAATCGTCAGGTAGATAAGTTCACATAATGCATCATAAATCGACCTGGGATTTCTACTTTAATAATCTAATTCGCCTTGTTATCAGACTATTTTGTCTTACGGGCCAAAAGCGTCCTGAATAGGACCAGGGTTCGGTACAACACTACAAACTCAATTGGGCAGCCAGTCGTATAAAGAAAGGAAAATGAACTGTCCTGGACTGGCTTATCGAGCTTAAAACATAAAAACGACCTGACTTATTTAACCAAAAAAAAACATCGACTGGCCTGCCGAACTGCCCAGCCAGGTGTCCAACTGCACAGGCCAGCTAACTGTTAGCAAGTCCAAAATAATACGACAGTATTTTTGATTTGGTAGTCCAAGAAAGTTTCTCAGGATTGACCAAAAATGGATAGTGCGTAGGCGTCGAAACTGGCCAAAATTTGGCCAAAAAAGTTTTATTTCAAATGCAAATTATTTTTTCAAATGAAAACTGTTATTTCAAATGGTTAGATAATGTATAAGGTATTAACCCATATCGTAACGATTTAGCCATACCGTAAACCGAGTAAGCCAAAACTGTTTTTACTATTTTATGTTTTCTTGCTGACACCCTAATACCCAATTTAGCTGCAAATTCTATTTTTTGCAAAAGATTTCTGTGGCAAGGCGTCAAACTGGCTTTTGTTTAAAATCATACGAAGAAAAAAGAGCGAAATAACTCTCAATCGGGTGGCACATTACTACTGGCGTCTGACCGTCGTGTTAAACTCCATTTTTACAAAAAAAGGTATGACTTTTTTTTCATCGCTACAATATATGAATAAGAAACTCAAATAATAACTTTTTTCATTTTACTATTTTAATCATCATCACTCGGCATCATTTTTGGCATAAATATTTGGGATTCTTTAGCGGCACGATTTTTTGCCTGATCGAGGCCATTTTTTTTGGTGTCGAACTTGTTTAACCAAATCCGCACTTTGTGACGACCGAAAGGGTCGGGCCTAGTCAGTCAAGCAATACTTTAACAACCTCTTCGTATAACCCTCATTTACGCGTATACTCTGAATATTTACATTCTCATTTGAAACTACTTTCATCGAAGACAGTTGACGAAAGAAAGGCGAATTAATACAAAACAAGTACAGTCATTACTTTCAATACGGACGCTTTCTTCGAATACGGACGCTTTTTGTGAAAAAATGTTCCCAAAACAGTCGAAAATGGGCATTTTATGACAATTCACCCCAATACGAACGCTATTTTGGAAAATAAGAAACGTCCGTATTGGAAGTAAAGACTGTAAGTAGGCTGTCCACGGTCGAAAACGAAAGTCATCGCTAATGAGTCAAGACCCTCGACCGTGGACAGCCTAACTGTAAGTATTAAAATAGTGAACCCCTAAATATGAAAATTTAGATTTGTGTGCCCATTTCTCAAGTCTATAAACATCTGAATGCCGTCCCGTTTAACTCTCCTTAGCCGAACAGACTATAAATAGGCCGTTCGATTTAATCGTGTATAATAGCCGAACGGATCGAGATTTTTTAAAACGGAAAACATTTTTGGATTTTTTCAGCAAATCTCGACATGAAAAGAAGTAACTTCGAAAAAAATGTACATTTTTTGACTTTGGTCCGCTGTTGCAGCTAAACGGAAAAAAGTTTTTAGGAAAATTTTTTTTTAATAAATAAAAACAAAACTACATATTTTCTACGTATTTTCCACCATTTTTGCTATTTAACTCTCCTTAACCGAATAGACTATAAATAGTCAGGTGCCTCATTAGGCGTGAATTGCATTAAATTTATCAATCGTTTAATTAATTTTTCCGTTAGACCCATTTCCGTGAACGGCCTATTTATAGGCCGTTTGGCTAAAGGGGGTTATGCCGCAGCGTCGGCTAAGTAGAGTTAACGAAAAATCGGGAAAACCCCATTGTAGCCTAATTAAAATTCAATCAAAGAGAAAGTAGAGAAAGTGGCCACCATAAGCTCTAATAAAAGCTTTTTCAAACCGCATCAAATTGGCATAAAAGTGGAGTTTTTTTCTGTGAGAAATAAATTAACCCGAAAAGAAAAACAGAAAACGTCAAAATGTATAATTCATATTTTTTTAGGTCAAAATGAATTCTGAGTACCGAAAATTATGTTTAACTTTCGCAGCTTTTTCTCTCCATTTATCGCTTTAGAATTTCTAATAAACTTCCATGCAATGATTTTTAGGCTCAACACTTTATTTTTCCTTCTTTCTGCTCCCTGTGTCAATCTCTCAAGTGGGAGAAAAATTCCAGCGGCATACCATTAGGCTCTTGTGGAGTAACTTTACTATAGTTTTTTTTTGTGTTTCTCGGACTAGTGCGTTTTTGAGTAAATGAACGTTTTAACTTGAAGATTTGACACTCGCCGAGTTATTAAGCCGTAAAAATTATTGCTGATGTTTTTTCTCGGTTTTGATTTTTTTTTTTCAAGAAAGCATTGTTTCAAAATCACCCAAGTTCTAAATATTTGATGTTTTGTAGGACGTTATCCAAAGTGGCGAATAGTTTGGACATTCCAAACAAAACATAGAAATTGTTTAAAACACTTATTTTCAGTAACCATCTTCCTAAAGGGGCTTATCAAATCCGGTGCGCTTAAAAAAGTAATGCGGAACCATTATAATAAAAACCAAATATCGTCAGAGGGTTAAATCCGAAAATATTTGAGGACCCGAAATTTTACGTTCACGACTGACAAAAAAAGAACAAGTCAGTAGTATCGCCAATATTTTTATTGGCTAAGTTATTTATATCTGACACTTTTATTTATTTATTTCGCTAATAGTCCAGACTTTGGTTTTGGTTACAATTTTACTAGTAATAAGAGGTACCAAAGTATTAAAACCGGTAACCGTGAATTTACACCGTGAATTGTACGTTTAACCGGACGTTTAACCGGATTCCGAGAATAAATGAAAAAAAAGTGCCATATGGCACAGTCGGGCGCGCAACAGGATATTAACAACGTGACGTGTGGTGTTAAAATGCATCACACGACCCTCAGCGATATTTTTATTTCATAGGCTGTGCTGTTTAATTAACAGTTCAATGCCTACTCGTTAAATAAGATTACCGTTAAAAAACTTTTGGCTCAAAATTGGCGGATTGAAAGCTCACCCTGTATATTTGATTGTTTTTTCGACTTTTTCTCGACTTACAAAAATATTAAAACGATCTAAAATTTTTCACAAAAAAATATTCAAGGTTTTTTTATCGCCCAATAGTCCCAAACTAGTCCTGGCTAGTCTAAAATAGTACTATTCAACTGGTTAACGGAAGATCTAGTGAAGCTGAAAAATATCGTTACGTAAGACCAACATTTTTACGTGAAACATTTCTCAACCTGTAATCTTTTAAATGTTATATTTTTATATAATTGAGAGTGAATGCAAGTTGGAATGTCCTAAAAATTATTTCGTGACTTCAATTGAGTAAATTCCCTAAATTCTTTATGACTGCGAAGCCCCTAATGAGGTCGTGAGCTATCTGACGGCAAGAATTAATTTTTGACACAACATAAATTACGTGGGGTAGTCCAATTCCGGGACGTTTTGCGATTTTGAGTCACGGTCTCCTATTGGTTCACCGGGACAGTCCCGAAAATTGTCTCATTTTACCGCCCCGTAAGTAGACTTTTTTGAAGTGTCCCGTAATTTGTTGTGCCCGAATTGGACTACCTCTTGTATGAGATTTTTTTAAATTAAAATTATATTACAGAGGGTAGGCCAATTCCGGAACGCTTTGCGATTTTGAGCCAAAGTCGCCTTTTGTTCCAGAATTGGACTTTTAGCCCAAAAACCGTTCCGGAATTAGACTTTTTCGTTCCGGAATGGGACTTCAAATCTTTTTTGAAATAAAAAGCGTTCCGGAATTGAACTTTTTTCCGGTAACTGTTCCGGAATGGGGTGTTCCGGAATTGGCCTACCCTCTGTATATAACTTCCTGCAAAATTCTAATGAAGGACATTTAGACGAAGTGGAGGTAGTTTTTTTATAATAAAAGTTAGAGCGTTTTAGTGATGACCTCCTGCGTAGTTATCTGGCCACTTTATTTGCTCAACAAAGCCGGTCCAACAATACTACTAGTCCAAAAGTTAACAATAGGAGATAAATTTTAGGTAAAATTTCAAAATTATATAATACGCTCGCAAATTGTACTGCTATTTTTCGACCAATTATAACACAATAAAGTGAATAAAAATTTGAAATATGTTCCTTACATATGTTAGATTTTGATTGCTGTTTTGCAACGGCGTAGAATTTTTTTGAAAAATGTTGTGACGGTTTTTTAACGTGCCAATTTCAACGTAATCATATCAAGGCGATCTAAAAATAATTTTGGCTGAAATGTTACTTATGTATATAATACAGTAATTTGTTATTGGCGGTTGACCGCGGTTAAATTCAGCATATGGTTTAATCGCCACCTGTTATTCTTCTAACATAGGGTGCGCAGTTAACCATCCACCAAAATTTTCTAAAAACTGGAGGGTTAACCGTAAACTCCGTAGGCGGTTTGTCTAGGAAATTTGTGGGCCGAGGCTCGACCGTTGGCTGGGCAGTTTGACAGGCCAGCCCATGTTAATTTTTGGACTTAAGAGGCCAGTCCACTGTCTGAACGCCTAGCCAACTCATTTTTATTTATGGATAAACATGCCAGTTGTGGGGAGTTATTTTATTTTTGACCTGAAAAGACCAGCTCAGGACAGCTCATGTTTAATGTTTGAGCTCGACAGGCCATTTCAGGACAGCTCATTTGTTTTTGAATATTACCGAGCCCTGCAATGGGCTATTAACAATTCGAAACGCAAAAATGTCTCCATTAAACCAAAAGCCGATTTCCGGCAATTTGGTACGTTTCTTATCTCTTTAAAGACGTACGATAGCAAAGTCGGCCAATTGATTTTCGCATTCCATTTAGCTTTGTGGCGAATCCCGACAATCGGAAATTTACAGTTGGCGACTTCGCCGCTATTTCCTTCTTTGATATTTTCTAAACAAAAAAACATAACGATGAAAAAAAATGAGCCAAAAAGAAAAAAAAAATGCATAAATTGTTCCGAACGAAGAAAAAAAAACAATTGCGGTGCGAATAGAAACTTTCCTAAACAAATGGATGCAATTTCCGTGACAATTCATAAACATGTCAGAATGTGTTCAAAACAGGGTGAAAAAACGTGTCAAAATTTTGAAGGCTTTTTTTTTGTCCGTCAAAAATAGTACGTTTTTTGTTTATTTCGGTGTTAACTCCCTACTGCCGTGCTACAGGCTTTGCAAAATAATTATAAGACACAGACTGTCTAGAATTTTGTATGTTTTAGGGTTTTAATTTTCGATAAAAATTATCTATCATATAATTCTAGCACTTAAGCCTTAAGGCCTATGTTTTAGGATATATGACTATTATTATATGACTCATATATATTACTACATGTAGTACTCATATAAATGAGTCATAAAATACAACATATGTAAAGTACAGTCATTACTCTCAATACGGACGCTTTTTTCCATTACGGACGCACTCTATACGGACGCTTTCTTCCAATACGGACGCTTTTTTCTGAAAAATTGTTCCCAAAAGTCTTGAGCCAAAAGAGTCGAAAATGGACACTTTATGATAATTCACTCCATTAAGGACGCTATTTTCGGAGATCAAAACGTCCGTATTAGATGTAAGGACTGCAAAAAACATATGAACACTTTTAATTTTAAGAGTTTTTTCAGCTATTCGTTTCTTTCAAGGATTTTTAGTTCGTTATTCAAGTTCTTAACATTATTGTCCATTTTGTGTAAGTTTTCAAATATGGAAGGTTAAGTTTATTCGAGGCTTTTGTTCAAGTTTTTTTCACGTTTTTTTTTTTGTAAGTTTTTGTTCACGTTTTTGATGAATTTTTTTCTGTTTTTTAAGGTTTTGCAGATTTTTTTTTTGAAGCTAGTTAAAATGTACCAGAAAAATATTTCAAAATATTTCAAAAAGGTATGATTTCCACCTTAGTCGTTCTGTTTTACAATCTATAAATCTTCTCGAACATATAATATGTAAATTACTCCGAGGCCTTTTACTTATACAATTTCAACTTTCGTAATAACATCGTAGTGCGCCTCAACTGGACCATTTAGCAATGCTTTTTCAAACTCGCCTAATTAAAAAAATGGCTAATTTGGTTCATTAAATAATTAATCAGCATCAGAACGAGGTCGAGGTTAATTGCAGTGGTGGTGGTGGTGGTGCAAAAAAAATAAAACAGTCTAGTGTGTTCGGCAGTTAAAAAAAAGTTGCTGCATTCCATTGTGCAGTGTGATTTCAATTCGCTGCGCAAAACAGCCAATCAAAATCCGGCAAATGCCAACAGTACCACACCGCCGTACAGAAAAAAGTATATATCCTTCGAATATATATGTATATCTAAATTCAAACTGTAATACTTCTTTTTTTTATTCCAAACATTCGCTTTATTAAATTTACGTACAAATTTCAAGCGTATAATTTGAATAATAAAATTATATTGAATTTTGTAATTTGGAACAATGATTATAAAACATATAGAAAATATAAAAGTAAAATTAATATATACACTCCCCCTCATGATAAGGGACACTTTTTCAGATAGTCTGGTTGATAATTCACTCAATTTTGTATGTATTTTTTTTTTACTTTTTATATTTTTATATTTCCATGTTAGTATATTTCCATTTAGTATATTAAGAATATCCGGCAATCTTATTGGACAATTTGTTCATACTTTGCCAGATTATCAGACAAAAACTCAAATCTCTCATAATAAGGGCCACCCTTCACACCGCATTTTGGCCCCTATTATGAGTAAACAAAAACATTTTCAGTGATAATGGCCCCTATTATGAGATATAAATGCCCATTTATGGACCAAAAATGCCTATTTTAACCCTTATAATGAGAAAAAGAACTTTTCGTCAAAAGAGTGGCCCTTATTATGAGAAAACGGGCCAAGGTGGCCCTTATCGTGGGGGCCCTTATCATGAGGGGGGAAAATGGGTGTGAAAAAATATACTACAGTGTAGTAGTTAAAGTTTAGCGTGAATGGTATAGCGGATACACACCGGATTCACGATATTCATTTCTTACCTGGCAAAGGACAAACAGTTTTCCAATAGGTTATCAGACCGGGTTTCGTTCAATACGAATTTACGTCACTTTTCATTGCATAAAATACTATTTTGGACACTCCACTCTAGTTTGATAATTAACTCACATAAATGAAAGACAACAACTATTCAGAACAGCCATTTTTTGGCACTAATCCTTTGACGCACGCCTTTTTCGAGAACCGAAAACGTTCTTTATCAGAGTAAGGGTCGTCAATAACTTTTGTCCCTTAATTTGATTTTGACTCTTTTTTTCGAAAAAATGCGTACTTTAATTTGATTTTTTGACGCTTTTTTAGAAAAAAATGCGTCCCTTAATTTGAATCGTTTTGGTAAACGTGTCACTTAAGTTTAATTATGCGGCATAATTTATGCCCCTTAATTTGGTGTCCCTTAATATGAGACCCCTTGTATTGTCTCTATTTGAACTGTCACGACATAAAGCGCGTGTAAAGTCAAAGCGAACCGAACCTACGTAAATAAAAAAAATGAATGACTTGAGGTAATCTGGTTGTTACTATTTTGATATTTAAAAGATGCATAATATCTTTTTTTTATTTACGTAGGTTCGGTTCGCTTTGACTTTACACGCGCTTTATCAACAGGTTTTTTAAATTATCCATAATTTTATAGTAGCTAATTTTTTATTGGTAATATTGATAATTCCCTTTAACTGTCCACATTTTTCAAAACAAAAAGTTGCGATATTATTTTGGGTCAAGAAATAAGGCATTGATTGAGTGGCACTAAAATGTCACAAAATCGTAATTGCTGTTTTCGGTGGTCAAATTTGGTACCTATAATTATGTGACATGTGCACTCTGTCCAATTAGAAGTATTTTGCATTGCGTGTAGCTGAAATGTAAAAAAGACAGAATTTCTGGAAACTTAAAAAAATAAAAAAATTATCTGGGATGCACTGTACTACTGTTGTGTTTTGTAGACTTGAATGTCCAAAAATATTCTGATAAAAACTCAGGCAGATATTCTGAAAGTGTTTTTCGGATAAAACGTTTATTGAAGAAAACGTTTTTCGATGAAATTCCCCGAAAATAGTTTTGTTCGCCAACTTTTCTTTGAGTAACGTTTTGTTCGGAAAACGTTTGCGCCAAAAGACCGCGGTGCCCTATCTTCTTCCGTCAGAGGCATAAGCTGATTTTGGTGAATACAGAAAAGATCGAAACCTAAAAAGTCGAAACCTGAAAAGGCGAGAACTGAAGAGAGTGAGGCCTAAAAAATGTCATTTTCGAGAACAAAACTTTTAGCCATTTTTGGCAAAAAAAATTTTTAGCCATTTTCGGCAAAAAAACTTTTAGCCATTTTCGGCAAAAAATCTTTTAGCCATTTTCGGCAAAAAAAAAAAATTTTTAGCCATTTTCGGCAGAAAACAATTTCAGCCAAATTCGGCAAAACAAATTTTAGCCATTTTTTACACATTTTGAAAAACAGGCCAAAAGAAATTTTGCTAGTCAAAATTAAACCCTTTCGAGTTTTCGTCGGTTTTCTGGTTTCGCCCTTTTATTTTCCCCGTTTTCAAGTCTCCGCCTTTTCGTTCTTCGCCCAAATCAGCTTGTGCCGCGTCTGACGTGTCCGGGGTGGATGGAAAGTGTGAATTAATCCGTTTGAATTTTGTCGCCCTTGAAACGTGAAATAAATTGAACCTGCTTTGGAATGCGTATTATTTGGTGGCAGCGGAACTGGAATCTTTGCTGGGAATGATGTGTTTGGCAGTCCAGGCATACCGAGACTCTTATCCAAATATCTAGAATGTAAAATCTGGAATCCGCTGCCTCCAATTACGAACATTTCACTCACGCTCATGACATAACTCACATATTACAATGATATATCACTCGACGCCAAGTTTAATACATCAATACCAGACCCCGCCTCATTTACATTTTTCTATTTCATAACTAATTTAACCGCAAAATTTAGACGCGCAAAAATTAAAGCGAGTTAAATTGACCAGTAACGTTTTATTCATATTTTTAACGAAAAAAAAAACGGAAAAATTAATCGATCCTATACGTGTAAGGTTCTCCCCATTTAAATTCGAACAGCATTTTTTTTTAAATAAAAATAACAAATTGATGTTGTTGTAAATAGCGTAGGTTCTCTGTTATCCTTAGTTTTCTTGAAAAATGATAACACTTGACGCTGATTGGCTATTCGCTCTCATAAGCGACTTATAATAAGCCAGTTCAGCTCAATTCTTATACGGTATAACTTATACCACTTTACAAAAGATGTTTGAATTTAATTAGCAAAAACCTTATTTTTAATTTAAAAAAAACTGTCCCTAAAACGAACCCATACTGACGGTTTTTTTCTTGAGAAATTTTGATTGCTTCGAAAAAGCTATTTTTGACCATTTACGCCTTAAGCGGTCATTTTTTGACAATGAAACAGGTACCCAGGAGTCCTGGGCCAGGACTGTACTAGGTAAGTCAAATATAAGCAGTTGACTATAAGGTCATGGTCAGTCGGTGCCATATATATATATAATATAATATATGATATATTAATTATCAGTCGACACCAAGTTTATTACATCAATACAAGACACACGCCTCTTTAGGCCTAATTTACATTTTTCTATTTCATAACTAATTTAACCATAAAAATTCAGACGTGTTGTACAACAATTAAGAACCGTCATTGTTTCGTGATAGTCATAAAATAGATACACAGCCTAACCACTTAACGTAACAGCAAAATTAATCAAAAATTGGTAAGCTAATTGAGTTTTAAAGGTAATTTGGTAAAGCGTTTGGTGAGATAATTGGAAATGTGATAGGTTTTTGTCAAAAATGTTTAAATAACCTAAATTTGTGTAAAAATAGAGTGGGAACTACCTAGAAATAATAGAATCTTCTTTTGGGGGATGTATTTGTACTGTTTTCATAAATCATTTTCATAAAAAAATGATTGACCAATCAATAACTTGTATTACAAGCAACGCGGTGAGTCATTTGCGTGGCTTAAGGACGCTGGCCAATAGGAGGCGCCTATAAAAAATCATGAGCCAATAGGCGTTGCTTGTAATTCAGTTACAGACCCCAGCGCCGTAGCTTATGATGATTTCAAGTTAACTTACGATCTTTCGATAACCCGCAAGGAAAATGTGATAAATCGTGCGACAGAAATTCAACATTCTCAGTTTTTGTCATACATTTGTAATCAATCAAACGTTCTGTCAAAGTTGCAAAGAATTTTAGACGATTGTACAGTAGTATGGACCATACTGTATGGTACAAACAAATCTTCGAAATGAAAAATATATCTCTTAAACCCTAAAACATGAAAGCATAAATTTGTTTTTTTTTGTTTACGAGCGTTTTAAATCGCGAAAAACAAGACCAAACCGAGCGCATCAAGCAGAAAGCTTGGATTTCCCAAAACTTACGGGCATCTAAGAAGGGCATTTAAATATGCGGCATTTAAATTGCGTAATTATTTTAAAAGAACTAGACATTTTTTTTTTATCGCGATTTGTCATAAAACATTTGTTTAAAAGTTGGTTTAACTACCAGTTAAAATATTTTTTAAGTCAAAAAAATATATTTTCATGGATTTTAAAGATTAGTATGAAAATATATTTACTACAGTCCTTACGCTGTTATGTTGTTAACCGTTATCTGGAATATTTTCCCGTTATATTTTTTGTCATGCGAAATTTGCAAGATAACGACGCACGGGTGCATATTATCTTGGTTCCATTTTTTTTAGGTAAAAATTAAAGCTTACCGGTAGACTGCGAAATAAAATGTTAATAAAATTTTGCCGAGCAAAAAAAATGGGAGGCCTACTAAACTGGCTTATACTAGAGGCAAAATCTGTGAAATTTGTCAAAAAATTCTTTTATTTGTTCCAAAAAAAATGCTTTTACATTTGCCTGTTGCGGTCCTAACTTGTGCATTTCGCCGAAAGTACCAAAACGTCACTTGCTGTGTGTTTTTTCGCAATGAATGGCAATTTGCGGCATGGCTCCCCCTTCTTTCCGAAGCAACAAAAAATATACTCAATGAAAAAGGGCGCCCTCCAGCGTCTCAATCGTCCTCGCTCTCCCTCTCCCTTCTATCCTTCGTTATTTTTCTTTGTGAAGAAAAAAAAAACGATAAAAATCCGTGATTTCATTATATCTCATTAAAATATATTTAAAAAAAAGTAAAATACAAAAATCAAAACCTTTTAATTTTTTTTATTTCCTTTGTTGAAAATTTGAGATTTTTATGTAAAACAAAAACAATTTGACAGATAGAATCAGAGAATTGTGGAGAATATTTTCCGCGAAGGGCGGAAGCTGTTTGATATGAGCGCACCCGATGTAATGACCATGAGTCAATCTTATCAACCCTACAGTACGTCCGCCAACTACACACAACAATATTTACAGGTTAGATACCATAACAATAGTTACAAATTGGTTTTTTCTCATGAGCAATCACGATTATTTTGTGAAAAAGTCTTGCTCAAGCTCAGCATAATCAAATCAGCAGATATTTGTTTCCAGATAATAATATAAAATAACGCCTGTGTGCCCAGAAACATAATTTTCTATTTTGTTAACCCCGCATCGCGATGCATCGTCTTATTTTAAAAGTAAATTTTATATTTACGATTTCTTGCATTCTGATAAGAAATTAAAAAATGCCAATTAAATTTAATCTAGCTGTTATTCAATTGCTGTCAATTTCATTATTTTCAACGAATATTTTTTTTTTTCAAAATTCCTAAAATTTTTTCGCTGAAAATAATATGTTGCTGACGAATATT
Source organism: Oikopleura albicans (assembly GCA_004367875.1). Classification (NCBI taxonomy): domain Eukaryota; kingdom Metazoa; phylum Chordata; class Appendicularia; order Copelata; family Oikopleuridae; genus Oikopleura; species Oikopleura albicans. The sequence goes on from SCLG01000374.1 coordinate 97,905, forward strand.
TAACTAGGGGTTTTTGATCACGGCGCATCTGATTTTGATAATTAGAACCGCTAAAAACCGACCGGTTGGGATAAAACACCGTTAACCAATAGAATTTTGTAATTTCTATGATACATTACATTAGTAATGTAACATTACAAATGATACGAAAATTGCCAAAAGCGTGACAGTTCTATCCCTCGTTTCACATGAATATCCGCTGAAAAAAAACATTTTTTAATTAACTTCTAGATGGTAAAGACAACCATCTACAAATTAAGTAAAAAAATGCCTTTTTTTCTGCGGATATTCATGTTTAACAAGGGGTAGCTATTCCATTAGGTAATAAAATCAGTTTTGGCACCGTTTTGGCTTATGGGCCATAACTTATGGCCCATAAGTTATGGCTAAGCTTAATATTTTATGAGCCAAACTTGCCGTGTGAAACTGCCAATGTTTTTGACGAACGTTTTGGCATAACAACCGTATTTGAAAGCCTCCAAAATGTCATTCACTCCAAACTAACAAATCAAACTTTCTCAATATTTCGTTGACCGCAGCGATTTAATGAAAAAATAGTATAATTTGTTACACTTATGTTTTGTAACTTTTTTTTTTTTGAGGGAGTTGTCGATGTGGCTTTTTCCGAGGTGTCAATTGGTTTTTTTATGACATCAAAATTATTATTTGATTTATTTCGGATTATGTAAAGTGTTTTAATTATTCCATGATTACATGTATTAGTTTAAAAAAAGCGTTGAAATAACAGACACAAATGTAGAATATAATGTTCTTTATGATTTTCAGCGGTTTGGTATATTTCATCGTTTTCCCACAATTTTGGGCATTTTAGAGCGATTCGTGCAAAAGTTGCACAGTTTTTTCCCCTGAAAGTTAAAAGTCATCTTATTCAGAATTTTACTGTTACGTACAATAAAATGTTTTTTTTTGGAATCGCGGTGTGGTGATTCAAATTCAGCGAACAATTTAAAATTGTGATATTAATTACACAGGGTGCGCCGTTAACGAGCCACATCAATTTCCTAAAAAGTGGCGGTTTAACCGCAAATTTGCCGTTTAACAGGTCAAGGCGATTTGTCAGAAATGTCTAAAATTTCCCAAACTTGTGTGTTAACGTCAAATAGACTGTAACCGTGTAGGCGTTATTGCTAAAATAATTTTGCCCCAAAACTGTACGGTTAACGGCGCACGCGCGGTATATTATTATGGAACTTACAATTTACATTTTAAATAATATTATACAAAGGGTGCGCCGTTAACCGGCACCAAATTTTTTTGGGAAACCTGCCGGTTAACGGCAAATAGACCGCTTAAGGGCGCACCGTGTCGCAAATATTTTTTCAATGCTATTTGTATTTCTATTATACGCCCCTGGTTTCGAAAAAAAAGCGTCCTTATTGGGGTGTTAACGTTTACACGTTTTGCCGATATTATCAGGCAAATCATTCTTATTGAGAATAGGTAATGTTTGAAATTATATAATTTACATCAAAATAATAAAATGACACGTTCAGGTTATACAGTAGACGGCGGTAAATGAGGGTTAAAGTTATAAAAACGATATAAAATACAGAAACCTTTTTTTTCTGACGGAATGAAAACCACAAGGCGCGGTGTTCGTTGCCTCTAATGAGCTCCGTGAGCTGGTGTCGGGAATCCGGTGAAATAACGTTTGGAATTTAGAGAATTTACTTCTGATGCATATTTATGGAACCCCCTGCTTCGTCGCGCGTTTTCGGTCCCCAACACATACTAAAAAAAATCGGCCCCCAAAAATTAAGCATATTTTAATTATCGCGGCGATGTCTTAGTGGTAACCGCAATTGCAACATTTTCAAATTTCCATTTGAGTGCCAGTCACACAATTATTTTATAGTAATTATTTTTTAATAAAATTGCACAAGCTATATTATAAATTTTGGATTAAACTGATTATAAAATGTTAAACGAATTGTTGTTGTTTTTTTGAAATTTTTCACAAAATTCCTATAAATAATTTAGTTATTAAATACACGGGGTGCGCAGTTTACCACTCGGTCAGATCTGAAGTAAACTGTCCACATCTAGGCCAAAAAAATTAAGGCCTATACTTAGGTTATGCTCGCCTTGCCTGTCCTTTTGAGCTAAAAAATGATATGTCCTCGGCTGTCCATAACCAAGCATCCACTCTGTTATCATATCACTCGAGAGTTTTCAAATTTCCAAAAGGGGTGTGGTTATAAAGTAAAGCCCAAAAATTGACTTGAAGGTTTTCGGTGAAGAGAAACCCGTTTATGAGTACTTTCGCGACCACACATTTGGTCGCGAATCATTATTCCAAATTTGGCTTCGCGACCGTTTTTTCCACCTAAAAATAGTGATCTCGAAACCTCACTCAAAACGTCATTTCGCGGCCATTTGGTCGCGAAACCAAATTTTGAACAACAATTCGCGACCAAACCATGCATGGCCATGTGGGCCATGTGGGGGAGTGGGGTACTTTCACGACCATTTGTGGTCGCGAAAAAACCCGTTTATGAGTACTTTCGCGACCACACCATTTGGTCGCGAATCGTTGTTCAAAAGATGGCTTCGCGACCACATGGTCGCGAATCGTTGTTCAAGATATGGTTTCGCGACCATATGGTCGCGAATCGTTGTTCAAAACATGGTTTCGCGACCACAAATCGTGTGGTCGCGAAAGTACCTTTCACCAATGTGGGCCCCTGTATGTTAATATTTTATACAGTTATAAACTTTTAACCCATTTGTATTGTAAACTAAAATAACACACTTTTTTTCTGGGACACCATGCTACAAATCCGGGTCCAGGTTCAAGCAAAGCTCAATTTCCGAAGTCTGGAGGGCATTTTCACACGTTAAAAAAAACTACCCGGGCGAGACTGGCCGAATTTAAATGAGTCGTGAGACTTTTCTGCGCCTCCTCGTCAGCGTTAATTTCCGAAGTCTGAAGAGTATGTTTCACACGTAACATTTACTCTGTCATTTACTCTGTCAAAAAAAAAGCTCTCAAACTTTACATTTTTGACGTAAACAGCAAAAAAAAAATTAAAATAAAATAACAACGACAGACGAATTAAGTATAATTAACATTCTCGTTATCATAATGATGAAGTCTCATGAATGGATGTATTATTGATTCGATTAATTTAGACTTTTTTTATGAGCAGTGATTTTTCTCGTTCCCACCTTGACCAAACTAAGCACTTTTTTAAATCTTAATTATCACTTATTAACTCCTGTCCGACGATTTGCGTTTCACAGAATAATCAAGTTGGGGGAATTTAATATTTGTCGCTAATTTTTCGATTACAGATTAACTCGAAATCGAAATTGCACTTTTGAACATAAGGCCGGTTGAAAGTCAATTCAATGAGTTCTTCAGGCGAAAAGAAAGAAAAAATCGACTCAGAGCAAAAATGAATTTGTTGTTTCATTTCATTTTTCTCGAACTCATCGAATTCACTCTAAACCGACCTTATAACTTGTATTAAGCTTTATTACTGTATAAGGTCGGTTTAGAGTGAATTCGATGAGTTTGAGAAAAATGAAATTAAAAAAACGAATTCATTTTTGTTCTGAGTCGATTTTTTCTTTCTGTTTTTATTCTGTGTTTTTTTTATTTGATTTTTCTCAAACTCATCAAATTCACTCTAAGCCGACCTTATAACTCGTATGAAGCTTTATTATGGAGCACCACTTTATGAAAAAAATATTGAAAAATTGCCCATAAATTATGGGCCATTATGTTTCCAAAGAACTTCGTTACTTTAAATGAGCATTTCAGATTTACCAAAATTAGCATATATTGAATGTTTCGACGACAGACATGTAAATTTGGAATATACATATTCGGGTGAAAAAAGAGGGAAATGTACAAAATATGTACAAATGATCGTAATAGAACGGGCAGAGGGCAGGGCCCGTTGTTTTTCTTTGATCTCGCGCATTCGAACCAATTTGTTGCTGTGGAAGAAAAAAAAACGTATGACAGAAGCACTTTTTATGCAGCCAATAACTCTGTATCTTTTCATCTAAATAAACACTTTTTGGTTTCTCGGCAGAAGCGATTCTTCTAAAAGTAAGAAAAAAAACTTGGAAAATCTTGTGATTTACTTACCAGACAAAAAATGCCTAATTAATTGGACCTAAAGCGTGAACCGCACATTCAAGGAACCACCACAATAAAAAAACTGTCATTTTTTCATTTTGTTTGCGATTAAGTTCTCACCGGTTATAAGGAGTCACTCCTAAGGTCCACCACTAGGTGCGCCGTGGTTGATTACCATATTGACATCCAAAAATCAGTAATTTTAAGAAATTTCTAAATTTAACTAAAAATTCACGCTGGATATCCTATCGATCGAGTATCACTATATTGTGTGGACCAGCAAGGGCAATTTTTTGCGCGCAGTTTTATATCGTTTCAGCGTAAATAGTGCGAGCAGAAATTCGCTCTGGCTGCTTCATTGTTGGATCATACAGTACAAAAGGAAACTTTTTCAGGGGCAAAAAAAAAAGTGGTCTATATTATAAGGGGGAGTGTAATGCACTTTTTCAAAAAAAATCGCTTTATAACATTCCATAGACGGTAGACCGTATTCCTGTATCTTTTCATCTAAATAAACACTTTTTTGGTGGAAGCATCCGCTCCATCAATCACTGGACGACATGTGTTTACTTCCAACGCCTCTTCATCTTTTTCACACTTCAGACTTTTTTTTCGAGGATCCGTAACAAATAATTAGATAATGATAAGCAAGACTTGAAAACTGACGCATGAATAATGTCAATTTGAAAATGAAAATGAACCACTTTATGTTTCAAGAAACTCTTCAAAAATCAAAAAAATTGGGGTTAAAAATATGTCAAGTCAAGCTTTATAAAATGCGTAATAGCTGAATTCGAACATCATTTTTTAACCTTACGTTACCTGTAGTCTAAAATTTGAAAAGTATTTGTTTCTTTTGAAAAACCACTGCTGTTTTTCATGTCAAAATATATCTAACATTAAACTATTATTCAAACGAAACAAATATTTTTCAAATTTTAGGCTACTGTGAACGTAAGGTTAAAAAATGATGTTTGAATTCAGCTATTACGCATTTTATAAGGCTTGATTTGACATATTTTTAAGCCCAATTTCAAAAAAAAATTTTAATAAATTAAGGCGACAGTAAATGACAAAAAAAATAGTGTCAAGTTAAAGTTGCAACACTAGGAATGTAAATTTAAACGCGTACCTGGTGTATTATTATGTCATACTAAAGTTACCAAATGAACCTTTTATGTGTACTAAATGACATGTTTTTAACCGCAAAAATTAACTGGGTATTTTTTTTCGGAATGATGCATTCCTATTTTTTCATGAATTACGATTGTCTGACCATCAATCGAATAGTGTAAGTTTCGGATAATCTTCGGCGGCAAATATTGTTTCCTTCTTCGACATTCTGTCATGTCAGAATTGTAATTCCTGCAAAAAAGATTCAAAAACATAAAAAATGTCGCGACCAGAAAGAACAAAAAATATATAAATGTTATTTCAGCCTTTTTTTCGCTTGCATTATTTTGTGGCTTATGTTTTTGGAGATTCAGGCGGTCTTGTCACTTTGATCTAGCTACAGGTTTAGCCTCATGAAACTCGGCTGAGCGTTTCTAGAATAGAGCAATTTTCTTCTTTTTTCTTGCAATAGGGTGCTTCTATTGGCCAATATCATTTTAAAATATGCCGACACGGTATACCAGAAACGCGCAGCCGATTTTCATGAGACTAAACCAGTATATGATGACAAAGGGCAAAAATTAATGTTTTATAAAAAAAATTAACCTGTTTTTACAATTTTACAAAGTTATCACAAGTTTACCAGATTATCACAATTTTACAAAATTATCACAATTTTACAAAATTATCACAACTTTGAAAAACATGTTACAGAGTCCAAAAGTTTGAACCGTTTTCAATCTTCCCAAATAGAGAAATTGTCACATTTTCGAAAAAAAAAAATTAAAGCACCCACAATTTAACACTTTTAAAAGACGTTACACTTGTAAAAATCGTTACACTTGTAAAAATCGTTACACTTTCAAAAATCGTTACACGTTCAAAAATCGTTACCGTTTCGGCAAGCGTTACACTTTTAGAGGTCGTTACAGTGTAACGGTGACACTTTCAAAAATCGTTACAACTCCTAAAACGGTTACAATTTCGAAAATTATCCCAATTTCAAATACGCTTCTTATTTGTAATTTTGTCTGTCATGTCAGAATTTTAAATTCGATCAAACAAAAAACATAAAAAAAATGTCACGCCCGTACTCCGCTCACTGTAGAATAACGAAAAAAAAGAAAAGTTTTTGTATTTTTATTCTTTTGCGGTTTGGTTTGGCGAGACAGGGGCGGCATTTGCTCTTTGATCTCACTCGGCCGCACGCGTGTGTGGGGGGCGGAATCGAACTTGTCGTAACCGCCATCGCTTTTCCCATCGAGCCTGTAGACTAGTACAATGTACACGATTCTGTGATAAACGACAAAAAAAAATTAAATGAGAGAATATTCATGTATCCGGCCCTTTTCACATGCCAGAATTAACCGCGGCAAAAGGACAGAGCCGAACTGTCGCTTCTTATCGGATATTACAACATTTTCGTTAAACTCGCCAGTTGATAAAAATGAGGACGATTTAGGAAAAAGGAAATTAAAATCAATTTCCGAGATTAATCATCATGATGCGCATTAGCTTTAACGATTAGTAATCAAAATGATAAATAGTTTTTTTTTATTTAATAAGCAAAAGCAGGAAAAGCTACCGGTTTAAAATGCTGAAAAAAAAAATTCGCGAGTCAATAAATATTCATAGGCTATGAATCATACTAAGCAGTTACAGACTACAACTGAATTACAAGCAACGCCTATTGGCTCATGATTTTTTATAGGCGCCTCCTATTGGTTAGCGTCCTTTAGCCACGCAAATGACTCACCGCGTGGCTTGTAATAAATATTGCAGTTAACTATACCCAGTTGAGGAAATAACCCTCTAACCAGCTAAATTACCACCATTTATGGCCATATAATATGTGTGGCCATATAATATGTGCCATATAATAGGCTCTTCCATAATATTTGTTTCCGACCAATCACAGGCGTGGAAACTAGATATTCACGAATTTTGGAACGCCCCCTTATGGGGTAACATAACGAAATCTGAGTGAATTCATTTTTTTTTTCAATTTCTCACGTGAACCGGAATACACTGATAAAGATATTTGGTTATTTGGACCCCGAATTCACAACAAAGTACCCTTATAACAAATAGAAGTTTTCTAGAATAAACTCAAAGTGGCTGATGTTGATAAGGAACAGCCGAAAACGTCACAAGTGAAATTCTAGAGTTGCATTTTCAATTAGAGGTTACTTTATTGTCGTAAAAGATAAAACATAGTTTAAAGTTTAAGTTATTGATTCATCGTAGGGCGTTTGGAACAACCACTTGAAAGGTTCGCTCTGCTTATCTTCATCTCAGTTTCGGGGGAGTTAGCGTTTTGGAAATTCATCAAACTTGTTGTTTCTTTTCCTTTCGCATAAAAAATATAAAATCGAGTTTGTAAATACAATACAGTAACACCAAACCGTGTCCGGAAAATAAAAACACACACACAAAGGAAAAGTTTGAAATGTACTTTTTTTCTGTGTTTGTTTCGCTGACCACAACTATTTATTCGCCACTTCCAGGACCATAGGAAGACCCCGACAAAGAAATACATTTAGGAAATTGTTTCGCTTTTTTTTCTAAGCGCTTCTTGATGCAAAAGATTTTTTGAGATTAAAAATATATAAAAATCCAGGGAATTCACACCAATTCAAAATACAGACTCCAAAAATAACAAAACAAAAACAAATGAAATGAGTGCATATCATATACAGCGTGAATTCCTAATTTTTGGCGAAAATAAACTTAATCATATGTTCCTGAAAGGATTTTATTAGGGGTATGTTACCACGGCGCTTCTGATTTTGACACTTACAACCGCTAAAAACCAAACGGTTAGGAAAAAATCACCATTTACCACTAAAATATCATGTTTTTTGGCTATGGTATCCGAGCGCATTGCTCCGTATGATATGGACCACCCTGGGCCTAACCGTTGTACTATTTTACGGTAATAGAGTCCTCATTCCCATAGGGGACATTTTCGGTTTAAAAAGCCTCCAGGGATAACCGTCCATCAATGGATTAGCGCCCGTTATGAGGTTAATTCGGGACATATTTGTATTAAAATGGTTTATTTATTTTTTAAATGTTAATTTTGTAACTTATTCCATGATTTATGAAACAATTTTGTATTCGAATGGACTATTTTTTGACACTTGAACTAATTTTTTAAATCAAAAATATGGGGTTTTCGATGGCCTTGTAATGACTGCCGGGAACTTTTCCCCTGTTTATAGAGCAAAATTTATCACATCTATCTGAAAAAAAATGGCCGTTATGGAATAATCGATCCCTAAAGTACGTTATAAAAATAGCGTCCGTTATGGGATAATCAGTTTTTTGACAAAAAAATAGCGTCCCTTATGGAACTGTCGCATAATACACGTTTTTTAAATAAGCGGGTCTGTAACTGAATTACAAGTCACGCCTATTGACTCATGATTTTTTATAGGCGCCTCCTATTGGCTAGCGTCCTTTAGCCACGCAAATGACTCACCGCGTGGTTTGTAATAACTTTTACATGCCCGATATGCTGCGCACAAACTAACTTTAATCTTACAATTTATTTATTCAGAAACTTAATTTTGGTGCTGGATATCCAAATAACAATGCACTGCAAGGCGATAATCTTACGTCTCAAGAAGACCTTTCCCAAGTTCAACCCATATCGTCCCACGTTAATGTTTCAATGGCGAATTTGCCCCTTGATCAAACACAACAACAACAACACCAACACAGTCTCGACGCCATCGCCAAACTCGAGCC
>SCLG01000374.1:111150-128816 GCA_004367875.1 Oikopleura albicans
CAATTTTCAAGGCAAACCCTGAGTAAAATACTTCCAAAATACTTCATTCAATTATACCCTGTATCAGATAATCGTGTATATCACAAGATTTGACTCGTTTGGCGTGCGCTAGTTAATTTGCTACTAATTTAGGAGACCCAATGTATAATTTAACCACTTCACATTTTAAATATTACGATTACACCGGAGCCTTTTTGTACATTTGATTTTGAAGGACCATTTTAGACATTTTTTTCTAATTTAATTGCGCAGTTAATTATGTGCACAAAATATTTTCATTTTAATAACTGATTCTTTTCTTACAGTTTCGGCGCCAAGTCAAGTCAATTTTGTCCAACCTAAATAGACTCTAAATGACTTTAACCCTTAAGAACTGTGATAAAAAAAATCCCACATAATCATACGCTTCATCATATTGCAAATGATAGAGATTACTCAGTCTTTGATTTTTTTTTCATTTCAACTCGTTAAATTTTCATTTTAACTCCCAGGGGGAAGTGCGTGTAAATAGACAAGCAACTTGTTTTTTTCGTCGATTTAAGGGAAAAATTATTGCAAATTATTGTGAATTTTTGATCTGCGTGTTTATTTACACACATTTTCCCCCTACGGTTTCCCAAAAACTCCTTCCCCTTGAGAGTTAAGAAAGTTTTAAGAAGTTGATGTGGTTCACTTTTTATTTGGAGTAGTTTCGCTTTAAATTGATTTTTGTTGATTGTCTTGACTTTGAAATTGTTTAAACGGGCTGATTTCTAGCAATAGCAAAAATTATATCAAATCGAGTAAAAAAAAAGTACAAAAATAGGCAAAGTTTTACAATTATCTACACGCCTTACTCACAATACGGACGTTTTTATTCTCGAAATTAGCGTCCTGATTGGGTTAATTGTCGTTAAGTGTCTATTTTAGACATTTTTTTCGGGACGTTTTATCACAAAAAGCGTCCGTATCGGAATAAATAGTCCGTATTGAGAGTAAAGACTGTACCATTTACGCTTTATGTAATTTTCAATAGCAACTCACGTACTGTTCTATATATGTTCTATCTCATGGCTTATAATTAACTGCTACAGTTGAAAATAAAATATTATCAATGCATTAGTTGTGTGTATTTATTGTTTGGCATGTTCTTTTAACTTAATTTTAGTATTTGTTGGTTTGATAAAAAAAATTGAGTTTTAAGTAGTAGTCTTAGGTTCAACCCCAGAAGTTTACACACTTTTTGAGCATATTTTCAATAATTGTAGTTTGAGTTCGTGTCTAATAATTCCAATCGATTATTGAAATCCCGCCAACAAATTTGAAATTTGGAAACTAGCTGAAAACTGGGGTAAAATCTAGTTGAAACCCAAAAATAAATCGTAATTCACCCTTCTCATAATTCATCTTTTTCCGCCATTGTTGCCCTCTTGAGTTTCGTCCTGTTAAGTTTCGCTTTTTTTTCTTGATTCGGCCAAATTAGGTTTTGTTCACAGACTGTGCTAAATTTGGTAAAAACGGATACAGTCCTTGATTCCATAAGGGGCGCTTCCATAACGGCCGGTTATCCCATACTGGCCGCCTTTTACTCTAAAAACGGCCGTTTACCCCATAAAGGCCCTTTTTCGAGAATCGAAAACGGCCGTTATGGAATTAAGGACTGTAAATCGGTTTTTTGGGGGGAAATGGCACAGTCAAGCGTTAGTTTGACAGGCTTGAGTCAAGCCGATTGACTGGATTGATTCCAATTTTACTAGTCCGCTGCTCGCTCAGGCTGTCGAGAAAAAAAACGAAAAAGAAAACGAAGTGTTTTTTGGCGCTACTGAGACTGCTGAAATATAAAAAGCTACTCTAACCCCACGGGAAAAATTATTTCCGTAAATACGGAGAAAAATATTTCATTGTTAATATTAAAAATACGTAATTTTTTTTTCTGATTTCAACAGTATNATAGGCAAAGTTTTACAATTATCTACACGCCTTACTCACAATACGGACGTTTTTATTCTCGAAATTAGCGTCCTGATTGGGTTAATTGTCGTTAAGTGTCTATTTTAGACATTTTTTTCGGGACGTTTTATCACAAAAAGCGTCCGTATCGGAATAAATAGTCCGTATTGAGAGTAAAGACTGTACCATTTACGCTTTATGTAATTTTCAATAGCAACTCACGTACTGTTCTATATATGTTCTATCTCATGGCTTATAATTAACTGCTACAGTTGAAAATAAAATATTATCAATGCATTAGTTGTGTGTATTTATTGTTTGGCATGTTCTTTTAACTTAATTTTAGTATTTGTTGGTTTGATAAAAAAAATTGAGTTTTAAGTAGTAGTCTTAGGTTCAACCCCAGAAGTTTACACACTTTTTGAGCATATTTTCAATAATTGTAGTTTGAGTTCGTGTCTAATAATTCCAATCGATTATTGAAATCCCGCCAACAAATTTGAAATTTGGAAACTAGCTGAAAACTGGGGTAAAATCTAGTTGAAACCCAAAAATAAATCGTAATTCACCCTTCTCATAATTCATCTTTTTCCGCCATTGTTGCCCTCTTGAGTTTCGTCCTGTTAAGTTTCGCTTTTTTTTCTATATTCGGCCAAATTAGGTTTTGTTCACAGACTGTGCTAAATTTGGTAAAAACGGATACAGTCCTTGATTCCATAAGCGGCGCTTCCATAACGGCCGGTTATCCCATAATGGCCGCCTTTTACTCTAAAAACGGCCGTTTACCCCATAAAGGCCCTTTTTTCGAGAATCGAAAACGGCCGTTATGGAATTAAGGACTGTAAATCGCTTTTTTGGGGGGAAATGGCACAGTCAAGCGTTAGTTTGACAGGCTTGAGTCAAGCCGTTTGACTGTGCCAATTTATCACAAAAAATCGCGATTTATGGGCCATACTGTATTAAACGTTTCGTGCATCAATTCTATGAAACATTTTTTAACTCGGAAATTATAACAACTACATTTCTCTGACTTTTTCATGATTTTACCCTATAAAATACTCTATACTAGTTGAATATTGAAACATATTTACGAATAAAAGTTTATCTCTTTTACCTATCTGGTCTTTAAGGACATATTCTCAACGGAAATGAATTCAGTTGTCGTACAGGGACGGTTAAGGACAAAGAAAGATAGGGCGGGGCCAAAAAAAGACATCCCAGACTCATTTGATATTCAGGAATTTCTACACACAAAAAAACGAACTTGCTTTTACCTTTTTGGAAAACACATTCGAAGGTTAAGCACTTTTCGGAAGTTACTAGTTTTTTTTATTATTTGGAAACAATCGTACAATACCTGCAAAATTCAATTAAAATGAAATAAACCTATTACAGTCTTTACGACGCGCTCAATGCGGGCGATTTCTCCCAATACGGACACTTTTTTGTGAAAAAATCTCCTCCTAAGTTTGGGCCAAAACAGTCGAAAAAATGGTCACTTTACGACCATTCGCCCCAACACGGACGCTATTTTCGAAAATCAAAAACGTCCGCATTGGAAGTATGGACTGTACCTGATACGTTGAGAAATATATGTTTTGACAACCGACAAGCCTACTGTATTAAATCGTACCAAAGGAAGGTGTTGCGTAACGCCGTTACTTATTATTTGTATTTATTAGTAAAACTAAAGTTTTTGCTCGATAAAAGTTTTTGAACAAAAAAGTGACGCCAAACTGTCGAACCCGATTTCAAGTGTTCAGATAAAACAGAAGAAGTGATGATAAACATGTCAGACGATGACTGATGGAGCGATTCTGCACCGCCAATTTGTTTATTTATTTTTTTTTTTACCAAAGGAAATTTTGTGTTTTGCAATAGACACAAGAAATCGCAAAAGTACAAAACTGTTTTCACCATGCTTGACATCATGCGTATAAAAGTTTGACTTTGATGTTTTACAGAAAAATTTAATTGATGGTGAATTTGATTTTTTGGCTTTTTGGGGATTTTTTCCAAGATTTTTTTTACATTTTTATTTATTTGTTTATATTTTTTTTCTACACGTTTATTTTTCCTTATAATTTTTCTTTAAATAATTTTTTTTTATTTCTCCGAATTATTTCGATTTTTTCGACTTTTCAACTTTTTCGATTTTTTTTTTCAATTTTTTTTGATTTTTTTTTTTCAATTTTTTTGATTTTTTTCCAATTGTTTCAATTTTTTTTTCAATTTTTGCGATTTTTTTTCGATTTAGTTTGATATTTTTGAATAGCTCTAGTTTTTCCCCTTTCGGTGTATTGAAAAAATAATTCTTAATAAATTATTGAAAAAGATAAAAAGCAGCAGTGTGTAGGCGGACATACTAGAAAACATTTCCCCAGGTAGTTAGTTTCCCACAGCCTGTGGTATACAAACCTTATCAAAAAACAAACGAGATAAAATAGTGAACTCCTGACTCTTAACCATCAATATAAATGTGGACAAATAAGGGCGTCTTCCCGATTGCAATTGAAATCCTCCAAGAACAAGTTCATCAAACTAATGAGATCAGATAAGCTTAGGAATTTATTCACGGCGAATCTTTAGTATATTTTTTTTTTTTGCTTTTTTCCTTGTCGGATGAAATAAGCAAAAGGGGGACGTCATAAGTCGGTTGTTTATTCCCAACGTTGATTATCTAAGCAGCGATAACGCAGTCAACAAACATTTTGAAAAAAAGGGCTAAAAAAGGGGGGCCTTCATTAAACGCCAGGCCGTGGGAAGAAGTTTTTTAACGATTGGTGGAGGTGGAGTGGACTCCCGCCCTGCCTGGCCCCGACTGGCCCGGCCCAATCGATATCGTATTTATCGGTTCAAGTGGCGACTTGACCCTCAAGGTCATCGACTGCAACAAAGAAACATCCATTTTTAATTACAACTTTTTTTACTCCCAGTTTATTTTCTTTTTTTAATTTTGACTGAGTTGGATGTGGTCGAAAATAAAGCCAACTTCCGAAAAGTCCTTAACCTTCGCAATCGATTCGACGAATGGTGACAAGCAAGCTGCTTTTGTGAATTCCTGAATATCAAATGTGAGTGATTTTTTTCTTTAGTTTTTTTTGTGTAAAGTACATTGTATTATCCGTATGTTTAAGAATTGTCCGTTTTGAATGGTAGTTAAAAAGACGACTTTTGCTATCTAGATTTTTCGATAAAAATTCGAGCAGCTTTGACTAAAACAGTATACCATGTGTCGCGACATGTCGTAGCATCAACTATTGTCATGACTCATAAATTATGAGTCATAATGTCAACATGTTTTTTTAATTGTACCGGTTTAGTCTCATGAAAATCGGCTGCGCGTTTCTAGAATAGACCAATTTGCTTCTTTTGTCTTGAAATGGGGTGCCCCTATTGGTCAATATCATTTAAAAATATGTCGACACGGTATACTAGAAACGCTCAGCCAATTTTCATGAAACTAACCCTGTAGCAAAATAAATTAAAATTCCTGAGGCTCAAAGACACAGTAGAAACGCGGTTAGGTCTAAAAATTCCAAGTAGATCATCTAAATCATATGAATGTTCAATTATTTTTTTGCGTAAAATAAGCAAACATTGTACGTTAAGACAGAGTGCCTTACATACATATTGCCTTACGTACAGATTCCACATTCGTCTAATTTACTGGTGTGGAAAACATTTTTAATTTTTATTTTTAATTTTCATTTTTAATTTTATTTTTGAGTCTAAAAAGTGATTTATGTAACGTGTGCGATAAGGATAACAGGTGGTGGGTTACGTTATAATTATATTTATCATTCCAAGCCGCTCATTGATGTGAAAAATGCCTTATTGAACACGGGGCCCAAGTTCATACCTAGAAAATAACGGGCCACATACTTTTGTGTAATTTTGTTCACGTAATCATCTGCACAAGATTTGGAAATTCGAAAAATGGCGATCTTGACATTTTTCTGGCGTTTCGAACAAGTCGATTTGGCCTCCGCTATGTCGAGAATTTTATTTATTTGGGAATAATTTTGTGAATAATCAGAGAAATTTCCGGTTAAATGTTAATTATGCATTAGAATGTTCTAGATTTGTAATGGACTTTTTGTGAACGTGGTTATTGCTATCTTACATCACATTTCATGATAGATAAGAATTACTGAAAGTTCTATTTTTTTATTGTACACCAGTTATACACTTATCTTTCGCATGGTTATCTTTCATTTTTGAGCCTATTTTCGGTTATCTTTGATTTTATACAAAAAAACACGTATTGCGCAATATGCGCATATTACGTAATGCCTATTTGCAGTTATCTTTCATCGCCCACGCAATTTCAACCATACGCCTCCACAATGTACGTTTATCTTTCATTTGTGAGCCTATTTTCAGTTATCTTTCGTCATTTTCGACATGGTTTGCAAAAGATAACCGTAAAACTGGTGTACAGTTGTGGACACGAGAACGTGACACTATCACTTGCCAAAAACTGTCACGTTCTCGTGATTTTTTCCGGAAAAGGTGCATATTTCGTCCACTTTTTTCGAAAATTTCCGAAAACTGTCACGTTCTCGTGATTTTTGTCACGTTCTCGTGTCCACAACTGTATACGATTTTGGAAATGAATTTAATAATTTCGAATTTGAATTTTGATAACATATTGAGTTTCAATTTTTTTTTGATTTTATCTCATTTGAGACGTTTTGAAAATCTCTATAGAAAAAAGAACCCTTAAGAAGGATTTGTGGAAATTATAATAACTATATTGCCTACTTGTGCCCATAAGCAAGAGGTCCTTGGTTCGAAACCCAGAACTTTTCATTTTTTTTACTCAGACCGATATGTTACGAGTGAAAAAGTTGTTAAATTATTGATCGAACTGTCATTAAGACAAACAAAAGTCCAAACGTCAAACAAAATGCCTAATTGAACAGCGTGCACCCCCAAGTTCATGCTTAGAAATAGCGTCGACATACTTTTGTGTAATTTTGTTCACGTAATCATCTGCACAAGTATGATTTGGAAATTCGAAAAATGACAATCTTGACATTTTTGGTTTTTGTGTGGCGCGTGGAAGAACACATTCTGTCGCATTCGTCCCAAATGCCAAACAATCTTGAGGAATGGATACTCGGCCGAGCTCGAATCCCATACCGGACATTGATCTAATATATCGTGAGCGAAAATATGAACAATAATTTAAATTACACGTTTTTCGCATTTTTGCATTCAAGATTGAATGCCAATGACCAATCGCGCGCCACTGCCCCCAGTTTTTGCCCAAAATTAATTTCAGGATTTTAGTTTTTTGTTCTCTAGAACGCGAGAGCGAGATAATCGGGAGAAATATTTGACACATCAAATGAGATGCTGGCCACAAATTGAATAACTTAGAAAAGATTGAGTTTTCTCCAAAATGTGCTTGAAAATTCAATAGTCGACGTGAAAGTGGAACAATCGTTATCAGTTTCACCCCTGCGCCGTTATCTTGCAACTGTCGCATGAAAAAAGTGCACCGAAAGTAATGTGCGAGCTCGAAACGCATTGGCTAACGTCACCGATCGTCGAAACGGAAAGTTTCTAATTAAAAAATTTTCTACACAGCCCTTACTTTGAGAAAGTGATTTTAATTTTGAGATTCCTGTGATTCAATTTAAAACGAAATAGGGGTTCAGACAGACTTTGATAATAATCGATTTAGTCATTGAAACACGCGTTTTCGGGGCTCGGGTGAGTCACCCGGGGAGGATTGATGACTCGAGAGGATTCGATGATGGCTATAAAAAACGGTGAAAAGCAACCATTATTTAGCGACACTTGTATTTAAATTTTTATCTAATTATTATTATTTATTTAACTTAATAACTTTTACCTTGTTATTTATAAATGAGAACTTAGTTGTATAAAACTAGATCTTTCCATAAGTGCGTATTTTTAGGGTGATTCCATTGAAAAATGTCATATTTAAATTAATCTGATCGCAATCATTTTTATCGTTCGGAATTAAAGTTTGCCGAAAATGATCAAAGAAAATGTTTACCTAACCGCCAAAATTGACCATCTAAACTGTACCAAAAATTCTGTACACATAATACCATATAAGTTAATTCCTCCCATGTCCTTCGTTGATTATTTCCAATTGCGTTTGTTTCTTGTATTTTTTATGTCAATATAATATTTTTTGGTTTGTCTGACTTTCAAATAAAAATTTAAAATTAAAAAAGGTTGGAATTTTGTTTCTACTTAATAATTATATTGATTATTAACCAGAAAGATCGGGTCTGCGATTTTTTTTTTATTTGGAGCTCTAATGATGAATATAAACTATTTTAAAAGTAAAAGCTTGGTATACGTTTGGATTATATATTAAACCCCTGCGCCTTTATCCGGCACAAAGTTCCATGGCAAGTTTTTTCAAAAATTGTTTTCGAACTTCCGTCTGCGCCCTGTTTGTTCGGCACTCTACGCAATTATCCGGCAGGTTAATAAATATTAAAAAAATCATGTTTTTTTGTCCATGTTTTTGATAATAAGTACTATTTAAGCTAAATTTTGAAAATAGAATAAAATAATTGACGACATTTTATTAAGATATGAAAATATTACAGTCCTTATTCTCAATACGGACGCACTCAATGCGGACGATTTCTTCCAATACGGACGCTTTTTGTGAAATAATGTCGCCAAAATAGTCCAAAATAGACACTTTACGCCAATTCACCTCAATATGGACGCTATTTTCGAGAATAAAAAACGTCAGTACTGGAAATAAGGAGTCCTTACTAAGTCCACTGTTCGCAATTGACTTAAACGAAAATGAGTCCCTTATGCACTATTTATAGCCCTTACGCCCATGGGCGCCCATTTTAGTCGTGCTTTTCGGCCAATAAAAAGCGTAAAAATTGAATGTATACCCCAATCTTTTGAGTTAGCTTGTCTAAATTTTTCCGAATATATTTTTTCGCAATATAATTTAGCCAGTCATGTATGATTTCAGAAACCACCATAATTTACCATTTTGCGGAGTTAGCTTCTGTACAAAAAAAAAACTCGGTATACATAATGGCCACTTTCTAAAAAATAAATGATTTTAATGACAGTCGGGTTCGAATGGAAGTCGCGTTCAGATTGAGGCAATATACAAAAAACATACGGCTGGAAGTAATGGAAATTCCTGAGGCTGCTCCAAAGCTCGAGCTTCGAGTTAAACTGATATGCGGATTATAACATGGTTAATATATCCGGGGCTTTGCCAAATGTAAAAGCAAAAAAAAAAAAATNATCGCCATGTTATTTCGCCTTTTTTTTACTATTTTTTTTTTTTTGGCTGAAACTGTTCTTTGTAATGAATTTGTTTAGTTTGGTGGAGGTGGTCAATATCAACACGTATGTCAGAAATGAACATGGTAAATTCTTGGAATACTTTATTTTTTTTTTTTTTTTGGTCAGTTTGACACTAAAAATCAAACAACTCGAAAAAATCAACGCACACTCTGTAAATTATGTACCGACTTAACCTACGACACCATTTTATTTTTATGTTTGACCTTTTATTAAGTGGTTCAAAATCGATTCCTTTTTTTGTGTACAGGGGGTGTGCGTCTTAAGGGTCGGTTAACGATTTTTGAAAAACGACCCTTATTAAGCACACTTGCCCTTATTAAGCAAACCAGGCGTTAGGCGAGTTTAATATTGTAACCGGACGTAATTATGATTTTTGCGTCCCTTATTTGGAGCAATAATATTTTTATGGAAAAAAGCTACCCTTATTTAGCACTACCGACCCTTATTTAGCAGGCCCTCGTTATCTAAAAAACACAATTTTCTCCTGATTTTGTATTATTTTTGACCGCTTTTCAAACTCCTCGTTTTTCGCCTTTAGTGAGGAGCGCTATGATTGGACATGCTCTTCATTGACTTGGAAACAGACCAATCAGCGAGGCGAAAAAGAACGAAAATAAAATTATGGTATCCAAAGTCATGTTTATGTTATAACATTTATAAAATTTTAATGCCGTTCATTTACCGACAGAAAAATGTATGCAACGCATTATCCTATAATGTCTGTGAAAATTTTGGGTAAATATCCAGAAACTTTGTGTCAAAACAAAACGATCTAAAAAAACGGAAACAAAACCAGTTGAATTTTAAACCAAAGCAATAGATCGTGAGAAAGGGACATTGACCCGGCGAGAAAAAAAATAGTTTGACGCCAAAAGAAAATACAGAAAAATATTTCGAGGCAGTAGAGCGTGCATTTAATTGAAAAAAAAATGATAGATTGTTTCGTTGTTGCTCGGAATGCGTCGCACATGGTGATTTCCGTTTAATACCGGAGCTCACAATTTTGATGTATTGCATAAAAATGCTTCGCGCCATGCATCCCTCATTTTTCGAATATATCATTATCGAACCTATAAGCAATTATAGTCATCAATTTCTGCTAGTCGTCGACTTTTTTCTGACAACAATTATTATAGGTAATTATTAAATGTCACGATTTACATGTCCATTTTTTAGAGTTTGCGGCCTAATAGTTAACATCGGGCATAACTTTCGGGTGAACGGATTTTCTATACAAGTACAGTCCTTACTCCTATTACGTGCGTTTTTTTTTGTCAAAAAATGATTACTCCATTACGGCCCCTTTTTATACGGCTGTATTTTGAGGCTCGATAATTCCATTAACTCCCAGGGAGAAGTGCGTGTAAATAGACAGGTAACTTGTTTTTTCGTCGATTTAAGGCATATGGAGACCCCGTTGGGCAAAACGGGTATTGGTGACCCCCCTCAACTTTTCGAGAAAATTCGATTGACGGTGTTTTTGCGTATGTTGGAGATTTGAAACAGCTCTCTAGGGGGCCCTGGTCGCCCAAGTCAATTTCTGAATAGTCAGATCGATGTAGTTTGACGAGTTCTACAACTTGGTTTTACCAGTTTTTTTTTTTGAATTATTGCGAATTATTGTGAATTTTTTAAGTGCGTGTTTATTTACACAGATTTCCCCCTTTGGGTTCCAAAAAACTCCTTCCCCTGAGAGTTAAGGCCGTTTTTATTGATAAGTTTGGCATAAGTAAATCAGGAATTTTACCGACCGAAAGCATTTCCAATTTTTTCCTAAATTTATTTTCGTGAAATTCACATATAATAAGGCAATTTATAGCGCAGTTTTGAAACAATGGGACGTAAACAAAATTTTTCACGAATTAGTGAAAAACACATTAAATAATATTAAATGATAGCAAATATTAATCACCATTGAAGCAAATATACGTAGAAGAACATCTTTTTTTGACCAAACAAAAATACGTAAATTTAGTTTGTCTAGACTTGACAAAGAATCCAACAACATTTATTAATTTACAGACAATAACATACACTGACGTACTCTAGTGATTAATCATCCTTTCTGATTAGCAATAAAATCCAAAAAAATACTTTTCAAAAGCATATATATCAGTTGTAAGTGGTTATATCAGGACCTATACAGAGATTAACTATAATAGTTTTTGTAATTTACAAAAAAATATATAAATTATTGTGGTATTTTTTTGGTTTGCCGCAAAAACCTCCGTACAGCCTGTACGGTACAGGATATGTATTTCAGACTGTAACGTATAGTAAGTACACTTTGGTCTATAAATAAAAGTTCATAATACATTGTCTATCTGACACAATTTATAGTACGTCGTTTATAGGACATAGTATCACCATTTTTTTTTTATAAAATATGAAAAACATCATGTTTTGATTCACGCGGCAGCTCCGTGTGTAATTCTGACTTATTTGGGCCCCAAATTTTGGGGTTCGATCTTAACCTGTGAACACATATGTTGATAGGTTTACTAAACCTAATAATTTGAAAATTTGTTACAACTAATTATCACGTAATGTTATAAACTCTACAGTGAGGAAACAAAACAGATACATCATTTTTCTAAAATGAGTATACACCCCCTTATCATTTGAATAAATGGTTTGCATTTTAATTAAAAATTTGCATTCCAATTAGCACTTTTTTCTACAAAATGTTTGCTAGTCTTTACGCCCACGCAAAACCCGTATGTGATAATTGAATTGGGTTATGCGTGGGCGTAAAAGCTGGCAAAAATTTTGTTTGGGTTTCCACACGGTACTTTTTTATAATCTAGAAATTTCACAACAATTATAGAATTTATATTTTTGCGAGTATTTATTTATCAGATATTTAAATTATTTATTTATTTATTATTTTTTGAAAGGTTGTTTTAACAAGATTCTCGATGATAAACCCACGCTTTTTCTGTAGATTATTTTTCGTGCAATCATATACGGCATTAAAATGTGGGTCATACGGTACACATGTTATTTGGTACATACACATTTAGTAAGCTCATGATAATTGTTTTTCTCGGATATAAATACGAGATTTTTGAGTTCGCCTTAAAAATACTTTAGAGCATACAAATCGCTAAAATGAGATTGGTAGCAATTTTATTTTTTACAGTCATGATAGTGAAAGGCAGGGTTTTAAAACTACATACATTTGTATACACATGTACATAGAGGGGTACCCATCCAAGGGGTTTTCAAATAAGGGTCGGATTTGCCAAATTATGGTCTTTTTTCGAAAAAAATATTACTGATCCAAATGATAAAGCAGGCGACCCTTGCTGATGATATTATTGTTACCCATACTTTCGCAACACTGATGTTAACAAAATTAAAATCAACTAACCCTGGATTCGCCAAATAGGGGTCGAGTCCAAATATAATGGTCGTTTTTTTTAACACGAAGGGATCCTTATGTCAAGGGACTGGTTACACACGCGTACTCAGCCCCGCTTCATTTTCGGAATGAGTGATAAAAATCCTTTCGAATAAGGGGTCAACCGTCCCCATAGGACGATTATGTAATTTGACCCTTTTTTGACCCAAAAAGGGGTCATATTTCAATTTTACGAATATCACCTTATCAGGGACGCTTTTGTGCTAAAAATTTTGTTCAATATATCCAAAAATAACCAATTTAAGGGTGGTCTGCTCGATTTGTTTACAAACATGCATGAAAAATAAAACGTTATTGTGGACAAGGCATACATTCAATCAATTTGAAAATGCCATGTACACATTTTTCCAACCTTCGGCAATCATTTCCCATCTTTTCACGCACCATAACTATTGACAGTNACGAACAAGCAACAAAATTGAGAGTTGCGTTTTTTTCGTATCATTTGGAGCAATGGAGTTGTTCTGCTGTAATCTGCATTCCACCGTGGTGCCATTGTGACCAGAAAAATTTACATTTTTACGAGTCGTCTTTATCGCCATGTTATTTCGCTTTTTTTTACTATTTTATTTTTTTTTGGCTGAAACTGTTCTTTGTAATGAATTTGTTTAGTTTGGTGGAGGTGGTCATAATCAACACGTATGTCAAAAATGAACATGGTAAATTCTTGGAATACTTTTATTTTTTTTGGTCAGTTTGACACTAAAAATCAAACAACTCGAAAAAATCAATGCACACTGTAAAATTTTGTACCGACTTAACCTACGACACCAATGTGTACAGGGGGTGTGCGTCTTAAGGGTCGGTTAACGATTTTTGAAAAACGACTCTTATTAAGCACACTGGCCCTTATTAAGCACACCCAGCATTAGGCGAGTTGAGTATTGTAACCGGACGTAATTATGATTTGTGCGTCCCTTATTTGGAGCAATAATATTTTTATGGAAAAAAGCGACCCTTATTTAGCCCTACCGACCCTTATTTAGCACTACCGACCCTTATTTAGCACAAGCGACCCTTATTTAGCAGGCCTTCATTTAGCACCCCCTCTATATCTAAAAAACACAATTTTCTTATGATTTTGTATTATTTTTGACCGCTTTTCTAACTCCTCGTTTTTCGCCTTTAGTGAGGGGCGCTATGATTGGACATGCTCTTCATTGACTTGGAAACAGACCAATCGGCGAGGCGAAAAAGAACGAAAATAAAATTATGGCATCCAAAGTCATGTTGATGTTATACAATTTCAATGCCGTTCATTTACCGAGAGAAAAATGTATGCAACACATTATCCTATAAATTATAGCCTATAATAATTTATAGGCTATAATGTCTGTGAAAATTTTGGGTAAATATCCAGAAACTTTGTGTCAAAACAAAACGATCTAAAAAAAAACGGAAACAAAACCAGTTGAATATTAAACCAAAGCAATAGATCGTGAGAAAGGGACATTGACCCGGCGAGAAAAAAAAATAGTTTGACGCCAAAAGAAAATACAGAAAAATATTTCGAGGCAGTAGAGCGTGCATTTAAATGAAAAAAAAAAATGATAGATTGTTTCGTTGTTGCTCGGAATGCGTCGCACATGGTGATTTCCGTTTAATACCGGAGCTCACAATTAATTTTGATGTATTGCATAAAAATGCTTTGCGCCATGCATCCCTCATTTTTCGAATATATCATTATCGAACCTATAAGCAATTATAGTCATCAATTTCTGCTAGTCGTCGACTTTTTTTTGACAACAATTATTATAGCCTATAATTTATAGGTAATTATTAAATGTCACGATTTAAATGTCCATTTTTTACAGTTTGCCGCCTAACAGTTAAAATCGGGCATAAGTTTCGGGTGAATGGATTTGATATAGAAGTTCAGTCTTTACTCCCATTACGGGCGCTCCAGTTACCGTTTATCAGATTACGGCCACTTTTTTCGGTAAAAAAGTGACTATCCCATTACGGCCGTATTTTGGGGGTCGATAATTCAATAAGGGCCGTTTTCTTGATAGGTTAGGCCTAAGTAAATGAGATAATTTTACCGACCGAAATATTTTCCAATTATTTCCTAAATTTATTTTCATGGACCCGTTTATCAGTAATTTTTCATATTCCATCTTTTCCCCACTAGTTGGTGCATTTTAGATTAGATTTAATCCCGAAAATAATACACAAATAATCCGGCAATTTATAGCGAAGTTTTGAAATAATACTACGTTGACAAAATATTTTTTTTAAGAATTAGTGAAAAACACATTAAATAATACCAATGATAGCAAATATACGTAAAATCTTTTTTGATCAAACAAACATACGTAAATTTAGTTTGTCTAGATTTGACGAAGAATTCAACAACATTTATTAATTTACAGACAATAACATGCAATGATGTTCTAAGTTCTTATAGTGATTAATCATCCTTTCTAATTAGCAATAGAATCCAAAAAAAAAATACTTTTCAAAAGTAATTGTTATATGTTGTTATATCACGACCTATAAAGAGATAAACTATTCGAAAAAAAACCTTTTATAGCTCTTTTTATTCAAATTGTAGAGTTTTTTTTTTGGTTTGCCGCAAAAACTTCCGTACAGGTTATTTTTTAGACTGTAACGTATAGTAAGTACAGTTTGGTCTACGAATTGAAGTTCATAATACATAGTCTATCTGACACAATTTATAGTACATAGTTTATAGGACATATAAAAATAGTATCACCATTTTTTTTTATAAAATATGAAAAACATCATGTGATTTTGATTTACAATGTTGCACGCGGCAGCTTTATGTGAAATTCTGGCTTATTTAGAGCTCGAAACACACATTGATAAGTTTCCTAAACCTTAAGCCAAATTGCTACTTTAGTATTTTGGTAGCGAAATCCACGCGGTGTCCCAATCTAGTAAAAAGATAGCGATGGCTATAAATTAGACATTATATCTTGCTTATGGATTGGGACACCACGTGGATTTTGCTACAAAAATCATTTCAAATAGTTAGGTGGTGTATTTAACGTATTATTTCAACAAAAGATATTGCCATTTGGCTTTCCACACTCTTCTTCTTAGCCTATAAATTATAAATAATATGCTTTGCGTCAATTTTAGAATAATTTTATATTTTTTTTGGGTTCTGTCAAACACATTCTCGATGGTAAACCCACGCTTTTACTGTATATTATTTTTCGTGCAATCATATACATGTCATTAAAATGTGGGTCATACGGTACACATGTTATTTGGTACAAACACGTTTGGTAAGCTCATGATAGTTGTTTTTCTCGGATATAAATACGAGATTTTTGAGTTCGCCTTAAAAATACTTTAGAGCATACAAATCGCTAAAATGAGATTGGTAGCAATTTTATTTTTTACAGTCATGATAGTGAAAGGCAGGGTTTTAAAACTACATACATTTGTATACACATCTACATAGAGGGGTCCGCATCCATGGGCTTTTCAAATAAGGGTCGGATTTGCCAAATTAGGGTCTTTTTTCGAAACAAATATTACTGATCCATACCCATACTTTCGCAACACTGATGTTAACAACATTAAAATTACCTAGCCCTGGATTCGCCAAATAAGGGTCGAGTCCCAATATAATGGTCATTTTTAACACGAAAGGGACCCTTATTTGACATCACCCTATCAGGGACGCTTTTGGGATAAAAAATTTGTTCAATATATCCAAAAATAACCAATTTAATTAAAATAATTTTTCCAATTACAGGGTGAGGTAATATAGATGCTAAGCCGTTTTTTGGTTCGTGAGTGCGCTGAGCGAATTTAAGCCACCAAAAACGGCTTAGCATCTATATTACCTCACCCTGTAGCGACGCTATTTTTGGCATATGAAACAAGTGAGGACTGTGATTTACGGCCTAAATTTGGTAATAAAACCCTGCATAAAAGCTAATGTAATAACATCGTTGGGCATTTTAAATCAACAAACAATGTTGAATCGATTTGGCAGTTTTCGACAAAAATCTCGAAAATCACATTCTTTAGCTGAGCTTCGTCGGGCTCTTCAACATGCACTAAATAGATCCAAATCTTACCGTAAATTTCAAAAAATGAAACGTATTACAGATACATACAGGAATGCGAACTGAAGCTATGAAAACTCATTAGAAAAATTCTGTACAAAATTTATGCCCTCCACTTCCAGTCTTTCAAATAAATCTCTATACAAAATTTGCATAGCTAAAAGTTGCAAAGCCGATTTCGACTACTATTAAGAATAAATTTAGAATACAACTAAATTCTACTATTTAGAATTTTAAGAATAAAAAGTACTTTTTGTCACAGTTACTGTTAATACTTTTACGGTATGAGGTATAATAACGCGCTGCCCGCTTTTCTAGTTTTTTAATTTGAGAAAGCGAGAAGCACGTTATTATACCTCATACAGTATGACTCATATACTGTATGTATGACAGTAATTTTTAAACGCGAAAACATTAAATAATGTTACCACTTTAAAGTAACGTTTTTTGACAGCGCGTCTGAGGCCTATGTGGCCTGTTATTGGTCTTTTTTGGGCACGCTCGGCCAATCACCGAAAGGCAAATCACCGAAAGGCAATTTCCTTCTTTGAAAATATTTTTTTATTACAGTCCCCCCTCTCAAGTGCCGCAATTAAGGAGAAATATGCTTGTCCGCTAAAAAATTTTTTTTCGCGTTTTAAAATCAGGACGATATGTCTATTTTTTATCGACATCGTTTATCTGTCAGGTGCTTCGGTGATGTATTTCGTGTGAAACATTCGAAAAAACTTTGTGGAACCATACATTTGGCACACAAACTGTACAAATTTGGTTTGGTTTTTTTCTATTTTATTTAATATTTCAAAAGTGCTCGATCTCTCATTGGAACATGACAATCAATAACTGTCATTTTACGTTTTTTGGACTCTTTGACATTAGTTCTGACTAAAAGAAGACCCATTTTACAAAAAAAAATGCGAAACAAGAAA
>SCLG01000374.1:133148-158979 GCA_004367875.1 Oikopleura albicans
GACTTTTTAAGTTTCAACATAAAAAATTTCAAACCCTGTACAAAAATTCCAGTGATAAACGTGAATAATATATCGACCCAGAAATAAACTTCGTAAATCATTTGAAATTGATTTTGACGTTTACGGGTGTCAAGTTGAATAAAATAACCATCGGACAGAAACTATTTATCGAATGAGGCACATAACGAACACTAAAATAAAAGTAAGAAAATTAACCGCGGTTGTAAGCTATAGGTTGGAAACTCACCTAGAAATTTTCCATTTACAAAACCAAACAAAAAACTTCCGAAATAAAATACACAATAAGAACACAAATTCTAGAGATTAAATTTTTTCAGTAAAATTATTTATTTCTATAAACCATTTTTTAGACGAATATGATGATCCTTTTTTTTACGGACACTCGGTATACCGTATGGTTTAGATGGCGGCGGTTAACTCGGCCACTTTTTTTTGTGTCATTTTTGGTACAGCGTAAACTTTTCCGCCTTCGGATTTTTTACCAATAATTTATTCGCAATAAATTATACATACCAAAAAATTAAAGACGACGGACCAGTGGTCTACGAATCGGGGGCATCGACACGACTCGGCTCCAATCCCCGCTACAGCCTAAATCTTAATAAAATAGTTTATGAACCATAAATTATGCTGCAACTTGCTTTATATTATACAATTTCTATAAAATATAAATGCTACAGGGGTGGCTGCTATAGGGTGGCGTAACACTCAATCTCAGGGGGCCACTGTAGGGCAGAGGTCGGCACTCGGATTCCAACCCGAATTTTACCCGCGGGTTGGAAACGGGTTGGACAACGATTTTCAGCCTTACGACCTAGTAACCCGAGCTGGTTGGTTTCCCGAGTTATACCCGAAACGGGTAATCACGGGTAACTTTACCCGGTTTTTACCCGCGGAATTGGAATCGGGTTGGACAAGAAATAAAAATCAAAATGCCGACCTCTGCTGTAGGGGAATAACTGCAAAATGGGCAAAAGTAATATTGTATCAAAATCGTGATATATTTATTTTTGTCAATTGGTTATATTTTAATCCCCATAGCGACCTTCAAATTTAAAAAATAAAATCCAAAATTGAGCAAGTACCTCTCTGTAGTCCGTCAAACATCAGGTCCGTTGGGAAACCATCGGAAAAATCGAATACCAGAGAATAGAGCCAAACACAAAAATGAGAAACCGAAAAGATCAGGATAAGAATAAAGACACTCCATAAAAATTCAGTTTGCTTTGGGGTGGCTTTTTTATGTAAACTAAAAACTTGCGCTAGAAATAAAAAGCTAATTTTCTAAAATACGAGTTTCCACATGTCCACATGTCCAAATTTTGCGCTCGGAGATCGATGGGTTAAATACAGTAGCGTTAGGCACATCGGACGACCGTCGTTATTAACGCTAATGGCGTTACTCGCATAATGCGATTTTAACAATTTGTTCATATCATCAAGTCTCAAAATACAAAAAAAAATAGATTTAGTAGATTCAAAATGAATTTCAGGTAAATAAGATACAGTCCCTACTCCCAAAGGCATAACGACCAATTTTTGTCGGCCTTGGAAGCGTAAGCCGTGTGGAAAGCGGCACCGATGAGGATTTTTTTTTTTTGCTAGGATTTTTATATTAACTCCCAGGGGGAAGTGCGTGTAAATAGACACGCAACGTGTTTTTTCGTCGATTTAAGGCATATGGAGGCCCCGTAGGGCAAAACTGGTATTGGTCCCCCCCCCCCCCCTTAACTCCGAGGGGGAATTTCGTGCAAATTTACACGAATCGTTCTAAAATGCCAGAATTTATACGAAAACGATGAAATATCCAAAATCGCTGATAGAGGGGTCTCATTAAATTTCCCGAAACAAAGTTTGAAGAATGAATTGGGGGTAAATTTTAACACAATTTTAAAAATTTTAACACAATTTTTTAACACACTATCGCGACAATTTTGACATCACAGCTTTTCCACACGGTATACAACTGGTTGTATTTTTAATGCGCTTCTCGAGGTATCGCTTGAATTAGTGTGTTCTTTTTCGTTTATTTAAAAAAGCTGCCAGAGCGACTTCAGCGGCATTCGACATCAATAAATTGGATTTGTTTGTTACAAACAAATTCATAATAAAATTTTCATAATATATTCCGTTAAATCTAGAACAAAAAACAAATTGGGGTTGAAACAACAAATCGTATTGAGCAGTTAATCGTCCAGTATTGCGCAAATTGCAGTTAACTGTCAACTTTATTTTTATTTTGGTGGACGTTTAACTGCGTAGTCCTGTGTTAATGGGTGGCATGCTAAAAATAAAAATAATGAAAACGAAATTATACTACATACTGTACTATAGAANAGCGTAAATTTTTCCGCCTTCGGATTTTTTACCAATAATTTATTGGCAATAAATTATACATACCAAAAAATTAAAGACGACGGACCAGTGGTCTACGAATCGGGGGCATCGACACGACTCGGCTCCAATCCCCGCTCCCGCCTAAATCTTAATAAAATAGTTTATGAACCATAAATTATGATGCAACTTGCTTAATATTATACAATTTCTCTAAAATATAAATGCTACAGGGGTGGCTGCTATAGGGTGGCGTAACACACAATCTCAGGGGGCCACTGTAGGGCAGAGGTCGGCACTCGGATTCCAACCCGAATTTTACCCACGGGTTGGAAACGGGTTGGAAACGGGTTGGACAACGATTTTCAGCCTTACGACCTAGTAACCCGAACGGGTTGGTTACCCGAGTTATACCCGAAACGGGTAATCACGGGTAACTTTACCCGGTTTTTACCCGCGGAATTGGAATCGGGTTGGACAGGAAATAAAAATCAAAATGCCGACCTCTACATTGTAGGGGAATAACTGCAAAATGGGCAAAAGTAATATTGTATGAGAGTCGTGATATATTTATTTTTGTCAATTGGTTATATTTTAATCCCCATAGCGACCTTCAAATTTAAGAAAAATAATATCCACAATTGAGCAAGTACCTCTCTGTAGTCCGTCAAACATCAGGTCCGTTGAGAAACCATCGGAAAAATCGAATACCAAAGAATAGAGCCAAACACAAAAATGAGAAACCGAAAAGATCAGGATAAGAATAAAGACACTCCACAAAAATTCAATTTGCTTTGGGTGGCTTTTTTATGTAAACTAAAAACTTGCGCTAGGAATAAAAATCTATTTTTTTAAAATACGAGTTACCACATGTCCACATGTTCAAATTTTGCGCTCGGAGATCGATGGATTAAATACAGTAGCGTTTGGCACATCGGACGACCGTCGTTATTGACGCTAATGGCGTTACTCGCATAATGCGATTTTAACAATTTGTTCAAATCATCAATTCTCAAAATACAAAAAATAGATTTACAAGATTCAAAATGAATTTCAGGTAAATAAGATACAGTCCCTACTCCCAAAGGCATAACGGCCATTTTTTGTCCACCTGGGAAGCATAAGCCGTGTGGAAAGCGGCACCGATGCGGATTTTTTTGCTACAATTTTTACATTAACTTAATTAACACAATTTTTTAACACACTATCGCGACAATTTTGACATCACAGCTTTTCCACACGGTATACAACTGGTTGTATTTTAAAATTAATGCATTATGCGCTTCTCGAGGTATTGCTTGAATTAGTGGGTTCCTTTTCGTTCTAAATAATATTTTAAAAAGCTGCCAGTGCGACTTCGGCGGTATTCGACATCAATAAGTTGGATTTGTTTGTAACAAACAAATTCATAATAAATTTGTCATAATATATTCCGTTAAATCTAGAACAAAAAACAAATTGGGGTTGAAACAACAAATCGTATTGAGCAGTTAATCGTCCAGTATTGCGCAAATTGCAGTTAACTGTCAACTTTATTTTTATTTTGGTGGACGTTTAACTGCGTAGTCCTGTGTTAATGGGTGGCATGCTAAAAATAAAAATAATGAAAACGAAATTATACTACATACTGTACTATAGAACAGCGCAGCCAATTTTTAGGCCCGTGGGTCCTTTTGACGTGACATAGAGAGAAAACGCGCACGACGACACGGGGTCAAAATGTCGAATTTGGAGGCGTATGTCACGAACGACGACCCCAGGCGCAAAGTTTAATAAAGAGCCTATTTTTACGACCTCAAACTAAACTAATTATGAATATATTTATATAAATATCAATTAATATATATCACCTAGGGCCCCGCCCATTTAAAATGCTCGCCGTTATGTTGCGACTGTTGCATGTAAAAGGTAAATAATCATGTACTAACGCCGCGGCGTTAGGCTACCGTGTACAGCGAAGTTTTAACGAAATACTAGTAGCAAATGCACTTTACTGGTATTTATTTCAGGTGATAACACAAAGAAATTACATTTAATGACTCATTCCATTCTTATACTCAGCTACAATATCCAACATATTCCGTAACTTTTTCATTGATTGTTGCCGGTGTTGATTCGCGGCTTTTACTCTTTCAAAAAGCTGTCGCATGTCCATGCGTGCTGCCTCGTCAAAGCGCGCAATTGGCGCCCATTTTTTCTGCGAGATCTTGTTGCGCCCGAAGTTCAAACCTTTGTATGAAATTTGAAATCTTGGTTGTCGAAAATAATCTTTTTTTATATTCTCACCGGTATTTTTAAAAGACGTTAGTGGTTTTTTAAAGGAAACAGTTTTTGGAGAAATTAGGACCATATGAATTCCTAGGGTGGAATTTGGGGTTGAAATTAAAACTTCCATGTCGAAGTTTCTACAGTAGTCTAAACTTAAATATAAAATAAACTCGAACGTTTGCTATATTTCCGTAGATTTGCTGGAAAAATTCTGTACTGTTTTCCCGTTTCTTAAAAATCTCGATCCGTCCAGCTGCTATTAACGATGAAAGTTGATTAGGCAGAATCGTGCCTTATCGGTTAGACGGGGTTAATTGTCATAAAAATTTTATAGCTAAATCATCTGGTACACTTTTCCCACGATGTCCGCTTCGCGGTAAGGTAAAAATAATGGTATGCGGTTTAAGGCTAAAACCGTTTGTGGAGACAGGGTACAGTAGTAAGATTTGCCTTGGCTACCGGTAGCCACCATGCGGGGTTCGATAAAAAATACCAGGTGTCTAATCTACACGTTTATAAGCCTAGATAGTACTAATATACGGGGTACCCAATCTATAATTTTACATTAATGTAAGCCTATACAGCGGCAAAAATGTAACGGTCCACCCGTACCCGGTATGTTGGACACCCTGTATATAAAGACTATGCAAAAGAGCCGGTTGAAGATTTCGGACTCTTCTAGTTCTTCACAATTATATCCAGTTAGTTGTCTCAAAACGTTGTTTCCTTGAAAAACTACCAGCGGTTGGATTAATTCAGTCACAATACTTCCTACCAAGCATATTAAAACGTATTGCTTCATTGTATCGAATCTTAAAACAATTTTGACAATATTTGGGGATAATGGCTGTGCCATATTTTCAAAACCTAAAATAATAACTGCCAATCAAACAACCTTATAGTCTATGGCAGCGCGGTCTTTCCAAGAAAACGTTTTTCCGGGAAATGGTTTTTCAAAGATATTCCCTGAAAACGTTTTCTCGGAAAGACGATAAACTTTTTCGTCGAAAAAACACAAATGGATTTTCCCTGAAAAACCACAACTTGTAATTATACCAGGAGGAAAACAAACATGAAGTCGATTGTTTGAATTTTCCCTGAAAAACGTTTTTTCTCGAAAAACGTTTTTCGGAGACACGTTTTCTTTTAAAAACTTTCTAGGGAAGACGTTTTCCTGGAAAAAAACAATTTTTCAATTTTCCCTGAAAAACAATTTGTGAATTTTCCTTAACAAACCTTTTCTTGGAAAGACCGCGCTGCCATTGTTTATAAGGTCGTATGATTGATTCTATAGTTTACAGATTCTTGTCACTAATTTCGTTTGTTCACTACATTTATACTAACATCATCCAATATTGAAAAAAAAAAACATTTTCGATTGATAAAAAATAGTCTTATTTACGCCAGGTACCCATAGATAGTACTGACACCTAGCGGACAGTATGAATAAATAACCAATTGTAGTTCAGCTTGAACCGGACTGTAATCGAAAAATGTGTAAATACTATATAGTATTAAACTTCCTGACTTAACAAACAGATAAACTGTAAATACAAAAATACCAAGAAAAATAATTGAAACAAGCTTTAGTGTTTCTTTGTAAATGTTCTCTGATTTATTAAAAATTTCTATACCAGGAAGAAGTAAATGTCGATAATGTGTAAATATATTTTTTATTCTGTTCCATTTTTCCCATTCAATAAACTAGCAGTGGAATTTTGCTTAATCTTCTTACTGCATAATATTGGTAAAATGACTAGCTCCATTATTGGATTCGCTGAGAATTAAAAGTATAAAACAATTACCCTATATTATTTGACATATATGTGGCAAGTGGTTTATAATTGTCAAAGCCCCTGGTTTACACCGTGTATGAAATGGCACGTGATTAAAATCCATTAACAGTGAAGATTCTTCCACATTCTTTTCGGAACATATCCAGAAAACGATCTTCACTGGTTAAAGATCTAAAAAAATGAAATGTGTACTATTTTTTTCAATTAAAAAGAGAATATGAAAAAAGAAATGAAGGTAGAAACTCAACAGAACAAGATGCATAATCTAACCTACGCGTTTTGATTCCGACCAATCATATCCCACCTCCTGCACGAGCTTGGCCACCTCTTTCACACGCTTTGGCACCAAAAAGGAATATTTTTTTTAGAAATATGGACTGTTTCACTGGACGGGTACAAAGAAGGGACACAGAATGTTTGGAGAGTCGGGACCTTCGGATTAGCCCAACATATACGTTGTCATCATTGTTGGGCTTATCGCTGACATCAGTGACGTAATACAACCAACTAACGAACCAGTTGAACTGCCAACCGCTTCCTGGAGCTCGACCTCCATGGCCACCAGGTCGCGGGTTACGAGTGCCAAATCCAGATGGTACAGCCGCGTTTAATGAACCGGTGACAGGACACGTCATCTGCTGCGATCGAAGTATCCGGAGGTTCCTACCCACCGTAAACTTTCCTATATATGGAAGCTTGTTTGTACATCGCTCGAAATTTTGTTTACTCATTTACAGTAGGTAGTGCGTGGGCCAAAAAAAAAAACTTAAGAAAATTTTATTGAATTTAACCTTTCCATCGAAAATAGACACATCTGTCGGTTTACTTGAATTTTGCCAAATTAACTCTCAGGAGGAAGGAGTTTTTGGGAACACGTAGGGGGGAAATGTGTGTAAATACAGGGTGAGGTAATATAGATGCTAATCCGTTTTTTGGTGAGTTATATTCGCTCAGCGTACTCGCTAACCAAAAACGGCTTAGCATCTATATTACCTCATCCTGTAAGCACGCACTAAAAAATTCAAAATAATTTGCAATAATTCAAAAAAACTGGTAAAGCCAAGTTGTAGAGCTCGTCAAACTACGTCTATCTGATTAATCAGAAATTGATTTGGGACACCAGGGCCCCCTAGACAGCTGTTTGAAATATTCAACCTACGCAAAAAATAACACCGCCAATCGAACTTTTTCGAAAAGTTGAGGGGGGTCACCAATACCCGTTTTGCCATACGGGGCCTCGACGAAAAAAGCAAGTTGCGTGTCTATTTACACGCACTTCCCCCTGGGAGTTAATACCCTACACAGGGGTTTATCCGATACATTTAATCGTAACGCCTGTTAGTTTACGGGCCGGTTTTCCAAAGCGAAAGTGTAGTCGTTATCTATACAAATTCAACATTGCTCAAACAATAGACCATTTACGAATATCTCTTATGTTCATGAACATGCATGAACACCGAATGAATCATATGCGGCATATGATATGCCGGTGGCAACATTCAAAATTTAAATTTTAAATGCAACATTTAAAAAATATTGATTAGAAAACTAAGAGATTTCATGAAATGATGTCTGCTATTTCGGTTTTTAACAAACATTAAAAAAACACCTTGCGTAAATGGTGTTTACGATAATGACGTTAAAGTCCCAATTTACGTCACTGCAGCCAATCAGAATCCCTTTCAGTCATGACTACATTTTTCAATTGTCCAATGAGAAGACAGCGAAAACGACACCATGACGAACTCTGGGAAAATAATCGAAAATAAGTTTTTATGTACAAATAAGCCAGCTAAACAGCTTACAAGAGAAGACTGAGTTATTCACAATACGTAAAGATAAAACTGAAGAAGGAATGCCCCGTTTATATTAATCGAGAGAAATATTTTCAAGTCTGGAATATTTACGTTTTTGCGCATAACTTATGCGGCATAAGACTCCCGGGAGCTCCCTAAGACCCCACTTGTAGAATTTGGATTTGTTGGGTTTTTTTCTGTCGCATTTATAGGGCTTCAAGGGCTATTTTGATAAAAATGAATATTAAGAGGAAAAACGAATTTAGTTGGATTTTCCATTTTTATATTAATTAAATAATTTTTGTTTAAATTATTTAGCCTCGCGAGACCTTGGGTTGTTTCGGGGTTTTCCTCGATTTTTTTTCCGAAAAGAGAAATTTCCTTGATGATAGAAGTTTTATATACAGTCCCTACTTCCAATACGGACGTTTTTGATTCTCCAAAATAGCGTCTGTATTGGTGCGAATTGTCCATTTTCATTTTGGGGACATTTTTTCACTAACCGCGTCCGTATTGAGTGCGTAGTACGCACTGCATACGTATTGAAAGTAATGACTGTAGCGTATAAATTTTCTATTTTTTTTTTTTGGTAATTGTTTTAATTTTTCAATCATAAATTATATGGTTTAATTTATGCCCTAAAAGAGAACGTACCGACTTTAATCGTGAATAAGAGCGAAACGGATAGAGATTTTTAAAAACGGAAAATAGTTTTGATTTTTTGCAGCAAATATACGTTAATCTAAAGCGTGTTCGAGTTTATTTTATATTTTAGTTAAGTCGAAATCTCAACGTGAAGAGCACCAACTTTGACAAAAATCTATATTTTTCAACTTTCGTCCGCTATTACAGCTAAACGAACAAAATTTTTTAACGAGAAAATGAAATTTTAAGAAAAAAAACGAAACTACATATTTTGCACGAATTCTAAATCACTTTTGTTTTTTTAATTTCGGAGAAATTGGAAATAGAAGTGTATCCATTTGAACGAAAATTTGGACAAAAATCTGTTTGTTTTGTCTTTAGTTTGCTAGTATAGCGAAACGGACNAACTTTATTATTAAATTAAACTTTATAAACATTATGAAGAGCCTATTTTTACGACCTCAAACTAAACTTATTATAAATATGTGTATATAAATATCAATTAATATATATCACCTAGGGCCCCGCCCATTTAAAATGCTCGCCGTTATGTTGCGACTGTTGCATGTAAAAAGTAAATAATAATGTACTAACGCCGCGGCGTTAGGCTACCGTGTACAGCGAAGTTTTAACGAAATACTATTAGCAAATGTACTTTAATGGTATTTATTTCAGGTGATAACACAAAGAAATTACATTTAATGACTCATTCCATTCTTATACTCAGCGACAATATCCAACATATTCCGTAACTTTTTCATTGATTGTTGCCGGTGTTGATTCGCGGCTTTTACTCTTTCAAAGAGCTGTCGCATGTCCATGCGTGCTGCCTCGTCAAAGCGCGCAATTGGCGCCCATTTTTTCTGCGAGACCTTGTTGCGGCCAAAGTTCAAACCTTTGTATGAAATTTGAAATCTTGGTTGCCGAAAATTATCTTTTTTTATATTCTCACCGGCATTTTTAGAAGACGTTAGTGGTTTTTTTTAAAGGAAACAGTTTTTTGATTAATTAGGGTGATAAACTTCACCCTAAATTCCCTAAGCCATATACTTACCAGACTCTGTATAACCCATGGTTGTAAATTTGGGCAACATTTGCGTTTCGTTAGCGTTGGGTTAGGGCAAGATTGAAAATTTGCGTTGTCGTTGGGTTTGGGCCCCCAACTCAACGGTCCTACGCCCAAACGCATTTTTGACAACCCTGATAAAACCTCAAACCAGTTTCCTTGAAAAACTACCAGCGGTTGGATTAATTCAGCCACAATACTTCCTACCAAGCATATTAAAACGTATTGCTTCATTGTATCGAATCTTAAAACAATTGTGACAATATCTGAAGATAATGGCTGTGGTAACACAAACGTAAAAACAATTTTCTAAAAAAAAATATTTTTCTCCCATATAAAAACGTAATTTTTTTTTAGATTTCAAATCCGTTGTCCGTTTTTTATTATCACAAAGCGTTCTCTTTTTATTTAGAAATAAAGTGAAAATGGGTAACTAGCTACCCAATATGCGCATGACTGTTAACTGCCAATCAAACAACCTTATAGCCTATAACTTATAGGCTATAAGGTTGTTTGATTGACTCTATAATTTATAGACTAATTTCGGATATTTATACTAACATCATCCAATATAATATTTGGAAAAAACGTTTTCGATTGATAAAAAATAGTAGATAGTACTGACACCTAGCGGACAGTGGGCAGAAATAACCAATTGCTTAAATCGGACTGTAATCGAAAGGTGTGTATATACTACACCGCTTGAGGGTTTATCAGGCCCCCCTTTATCAGGCCACTTTTCCCGCTCGTGCGCTTATCAGGCCACTTTTTTTCCCAAAATTTTTTCGCGAATCCCGCCCACGCACTGAGAGTTTATCAGGCCGTTTTTGGAAGGTGAAAGTGGCCTGATAACCCCTCAAGCGGTGTATATTATATATAGAAACTATAAAGTATTAAACTTCCTGACTTAAGAAACTGCTAAATTATAAATAAAAAAATACAAAAAAAAAATAATTGAAACAAGCTTTAGTGTTTCTTTGTAAATGTTCTCTGATTTATTAAAAATTTCCATACCAGAAACAAGTGAATGTCGATAATGTGTAAATATATTTTTTATTCTGTTCCACTTTCCCATTCAATAAACTAGCAGTGGAATTTTGCTTAATCTTCTTACTGCATATTATTGGTAAAATGACTAGCTCCATTATTGGATTCGCTGAGAATTAAGAGTATAAAACAATTACCCTATATTATTTGACATATATGTGGCAAGCGGTTTATAATTGTCAAACCCCCTTTACCCCCTTTACACCGTGTATGAAATGACACGTGATGGAAATCACCGATAACGGTGAAAATTCTTCAACCTTATTTTCGGTTAGTTAGTAGGGAAAGCCATTTTATTTATTTTATATATGCTAATTTTGTTTACAGTTGGTGACGTAACGAGTTGACACATAACGAGTTGACAAAGTGAAACGAGTTGACAGTTTTTGGGCGTTTTTTGAGCAACAATAGGGAAACAAGAGCCAAAAGTGACGTAACGAGTTGACAAAGTGAATCGAGTTGACAAAGTGAAACGAGTTGACAGTTTTTGGGTGTTTTTTGGGCAACAATAGGCAAAAAAGAGGCAAACGTGACGTAACGAGTTGACAAAGTGAAACGAGTTGACAATTTTTGGCGAAAAAATCGGAAACGAAAGTGTCAACTCGGTACGTCACCAACTGTAATTAAAATTTTATATGGAAAAATATCCATCACTAAGAAAGACGACTGTATTTGTAATAATTGCCAACAAACATGTTAACTATTCAAGTAAGCCGTGCTCTTTCTTAATAAAAAACTCAGAAAGAGATTATCACTAGTTAAGGATCTAAAAAGATGAAATATGTACTTATTTTTCAATTAAAAAGAGAATATGAAAAAAATGGAGGAAGTAGAAGCTAAACAGTATTAAGATGCATGATCTAACCTACGCGTTTAGATTCCCACCAATCATATCCCACTTACTACACAAGCTTTCCCACCTCCTTCGCCTCTTTTTTACCAGACAAAAAGAATACAGTCCCTCACCCAAATAGGTAACAACATCGTTCGGAAAATTTTGTTACCTATTTGGGTACTTGTTACCTATTTAGGTACTTGTTACCTATTTGGGTCATTAGGTTTTTAAGCCTAAAAATGACTTTTTTGATGTTGTATACACATAATAGTGCCTTGTATGTATCGAGAACGGGAAAGACATTTTAGTGTTGGGCTTGAATAAAAAAATATTCTTCGTTTCTCATGAAAAAATCTTGACCTAAAAAAATTGTTACCTATTTGGGTAGTTGAACTTTGAAAAAAAAGTTGTTACCTATTTGGGTAATTACGTCATTTGTTACCTATTTGGGTGTTACCTATTTGGGTGAGGGACTGTATTTTATTCCTTATAAAAATTGGTTCATATTTCATTGTTCTAGATCCTTATGTAAAGAGGCGGGTACAGGGAAGGGGTACATGATAATGTTTGGAGAGTTGGGACCTCCGGATTATCCCAACATCTATACGTTGCCGTCGTTTTGGGCCTTATCGCTGACCTCAGTGACATCACCAGACGGATTTACAACCAACTAACGAACCTGTTGAACTGGCAACCACTTCCTGGAGCTCGACCTCCATGGCCACCAGGTCGCGGGTTACGAAAGCCAAATCCAGATGGTACAGCCGCTTTTAATGAACCGGTGATAGGACACGTCATCTGCTGCGATCGAAGTACCCGGATGTTCCTACCCACC
This sequence comes from Oikopleura albicans, assembly GCA_004367875.1. Classification (NCBI taxonomy): domain Eukaryota; kingdom Metazoa; phylum Chordata; class Appendicularia; order Copelata; family Oikopleuridae; genus Oikopleura; species Oikopleura albicans. The sequence continues at coordinate 145,792 of SCLG01000374.1, forward strand.
ATAAACTTTGGCCATAAACTTGGCCGAAATCTGGCTCCGTTCAACTTACTTTCAAATTCGCGCGCTTATTAGACGCTATTTTAAATCGGGCCGCTAATTGGCTGGCTAAAACTTCGGGTCTCGCGCGAGAACATTAGCCACTGGCTAATAGCCAGCTATAAAAATAACTCATGGTAGTGCGTTGGCCAAACATAAAAAGAAAATTTTATGGAATTTAACCTTTATCTAGAATAAACATGTGTCTGTAGCTGTTGGCTTACTTGAATTTTGCCAAATTATTACCCTACACAAAGGTTTATCCGATAAATTTAATTGGAACGCCTGTTAGTTTACGGGCGGGTTTTCCAAAGCGAAAGTGTAGTCGTAATCTACAAGGGGGTCTCATATTAAGGGACACTTTTACCAAAATGATTCAAATTAAGGGACGCATTTTTTCGAAAAAAGGGTCAAAAAGTGCAAATTATGGGACAAAATTCAAATTAAGGCACAAAAGTGGACTTTGGTCAAAAGTAGCAAACCGTCCCTTAATGTGAGACCCCCTGTATACAAATTCAATAAATAGACCATTTAAATGCATTTACGATTATCTCTTATGTTCATGAACATGCATGAACACCGAATGAATCATAAGTCGGTGGCAACATTCAAAATTTGAATTTCAAATGCAACATAAAAAATATTGATTGAGAAATCTCCTAGAGAGTTCATGAAATAGCAGAAGTCTGCTATTTCGGTTATTAAAACATTGTAAAAAAACAACAACTTGCGTAAAAGGTGTTTACGATAATGACGTTGAAGTCCCAATTTACGTCACTGCAGCCAATCAGAATCGCTTTCAGTCATGACTACATTTTTCAGTTGTCCAATGAGAAGACAGCGAAAACGACACCATGACGAACTCTGGGAAAATAATCGAAAATAAGTTTTTATGTAGAAATAAGCCAGAGATAAAACTGAAGAAGAAATGCCCCGTTTATATTAATCTAGAGAAATATTTTCAAGTCTGGAATATTTACGTTGTTGCGCATAAGACTCCCTAAGACCCCACTTGTAGAATTTGGATTTTTTGGGTTTTTTTTCTGTCGGACTTATAGGCATTCAAGGGAGGTGGGTAAACTGGCGGTAGTACCGCCAATTTTCCCGGATTTTGGTCAAAACTGGCGGTAGTTCCATTTTAAAACTAGCGGTAGTTGGAATAAATACATTTTATGAACATTTTGATACCAGTAGGATCGGCCAACGTTAATAATTTATTAATCTTAAAACTGGCGGTAGTTTCACGAAACGGGTAAATTGACGGTAGTGCTGAAACTACCGCCAATTTTCCTTCATAATTGGCGGTAGAACTACCGCCAATTTACCCCCGACCCATTCAAGGGCTATTTTCATAAAATTGAATGTTAAGTAGAAAAAAACAATTTAGTTGGATTTTCCATTTTTATTTAGCCTCGCGGTAGTTTCGGGGTTTTCCTCGAGATTTTCCGAAAAGAAAAATTTCCTTGATGATGCAAGTTTCCTCAAGTATATACAGTCCTTTCTTCCAATACGGACGTTTTTATTCTCCCAAATAGCGTCCGTTTTGGGGTGAATTGTCATAAAGTGTCCATTTTCGTTTTGGTGACATTTTTTCACAAAAAGCGTCCGTATTGAGTGTGTACGTATTGAAAGTAATGACTGTAACGTATAAATTTTCTATTTTGGTAATTGTCTTAATTTTTCAATCATAAATTATACGGTTTAATTTATATTCTAAAAGAGAACGAACCGTATATATATTTGTTTCTATAAATTGACCGTAATATCCTTAAATTTAACTAGGTGTATATTATATACAGACTGTGCTAAATAAGGGCCGCCCGAATACAATATTATCGCTCCAAATAAGGGTCCTGTTTCAAACATTGCTTCCGGAAGCTTCCCATTTTCAAAAATCGTTAATCGACCGTCAAAATGCACCCCCGTGCTGGAAGATGAGCCGTTTAAAAAGAGAAAAATTGTCATTATCCAGTTTGTACTGGTGTGAGTAAAAAAGTGTCACCGAGCAAATTTCGCTTGTAATTCTAAAATAGTCGGTCTTGTTCATTGTAAGACTCGCGGCGTGTTCGGTGCCAATCTGACGACCCACACCAGTACTTTATAAAAATCCAAACTGTGAAGATATTAGCGCAGTTAAATAAAATTGAGTTTTATTTAGATGTTAGCTAGTCTAACTCGTCGAAGTCGAGGGGTTCTTTCACATAATTTTCGGCACCGGTGTATTCCACCATTGCGTCGCGAGTCCAAGAAAACTTCCGTAGATGTTTCGGGAGAGAAAACATCGAAAAAAGTGTCGAAAACATTTAGTGATGATCGAATTGCAAAAGACCTTTCGACCAATCCGGATCGAGCTCTACATCCCGAGCGATTCCGTGATGATACGGATGTCCCAATGAAACACCCAAAAACACAAAAAATGGGCGTTGATGAGATGTACGAAAAATTTGTCGAACTAAAAGATTTTGATTCCGAAGGAATGAAGTTTGAAACATCCAATGATAATNGCTGTTTCAAACATTGCTTCCCATTTTCAAAAATCGTTAACCGACCCTTAATACGCATCCCCGTGCTGGAAGATGGTCTATTTAAAAAGAGAAAAATTGTCATAATTTATCCAGTTTGTACTTTATAAAAATTCAAACTGTGAAGATATTAGCGCAATAAAATAAAATTGAGTTTGATTTAGATGTTAGCTAGTCTAACTCGTCGAAGTCGAGGGGTTCTTTCACATAATTTTCGGCACCGGTGTATTCCACCATTGCGTCGCGAGTCCAAGAAAACTTCCGTAGATGTTTCGGGAGAGAAAACATCGAAAAAAGTGTCGAAAACATTTAGTGATGATCGAATTGCAAAAGACCTTTCGACCAATCCGGATCGAGCTCTACATCCCGAGCGATTCCGTGATGATACGGATGTCCCAATGAAACACCCAAAAACACAAAAAATGGGCGTTGATGAGATGTACGAAAAATTTGTCGAACTAAAAGATTTTGATTCCGAAGGAATGAAGTTTGAAACATCCAATGATAATACCGTTATTGACTACCGCTCGCAAATTTTTTTTCTATAGTCTATAGTCAAGCCCCAAAAATTGACTTGCCCCTATAAGTTATAACCATCTGATTTTTTTTCACAATAAGACCTTGGTGCTGGGAAAAAGTTCAAAAAGTGTAAAAAGACATGATTTCTATAGACTATAGAAATCATGTCTTTTTACACTTTTTGAACTTTTCCCCAACACCATGGTCTTATTCTGAAACAAAAATCAGATGGTTATAAGGTCAAGTCAATTTTTTGGGCTTCACGTATAACCAGACCCCCTGTAAAAATAATTGTTAACTCGTAGGACCTTGTACGTACTCACGATACAATCTTTTACGAGTTAACAATTATATTTACAGGGGGTCTGGTTGTAAGTCAATCCCAAAAAAACTGACTTGACCTTATAACCACCTGATTTTGTTTCAATATTGAATAAGTTACATTGAATTATCCAAAGTTACATTTTCTCAAAAAAAAATCTTATTAAAACTTAGACATGAGACCTATTTTAAGTTTGGAATATTTAAAACTTTATATAAGGGCGGCCAAAGCGAGGAACTTACGCTCGGCTTCAACAGGCCTTTTTGGAGGAGGGTGCCATCGCGCCACACATTATTATGGATGAAAATCGCGCTGATTTTCTTATTATTGGCGGTGGCCTGGCGGGCAATATTTTGGCCAATCGGACATTTAATGCTCTGAATTCAATTGCTAGCGGCCCAGGTGGGACTTATTTCNTTTTTGCGTTTAGAAATTTGAAACATTTAAGAACGGCCCCGTAGGAGCCGTTATGTTTCCGCACATACAAATTTCCGATAAATCGCCTACGCATTGCGCCGTTATGTTCCCGACCGTGCCTTTATGTTTCCGGTTTTTCGACCAATTTGGTGGAAACATAACGGCGCAGGTGGTGTACAGAGGGTGCTAAATAAGGGCCGGCCAAATAGAAAATTATCGTTCCAAATAAGGGTCGCTGTTTCAAACATTGCTTCCCATTTTCAAAAATTGTCATAATTTATCCAGTTTGTACTTTATAAAAATTCAAACTGAAGATATTAGCGCAATTAAATAAAATTGAGTTTTATTTAGATGTTAGCTAGTCTAACTCGTCGAGGGGTTCTTTCACATAACTTTCGGCACCGGTGTATTCCACCATTGCGTCGCGAGTCCAAGAAAACTTCCGTAGATGTTTCGGGAGAGAAAACATCGAAAAAAGTGTCGAAAACATTTAGTGATGATCGAATTGCAAAAGACCTTTCGACCAATCCGGATCGAGCTTGATGAGATGTACGAAAAATTTGTGGAACTAAAAGATTTTGATTCCGAAGGAATGAAGTTTGAAACATCCAATGATAATACCGTTATAGTCTATAAGTTCAAAAAGTGTAAAAAGACATGATTTCTATAGAAAAAAGATTTGCGAGCGGTAGTCTATAAGTTATATAAACTGTATAACTTTTAGACTACCGATCGCAAATCTTTTTTCTATAGAAATCATGTATTTTTACACTTTTTGATTTTTTTTTCCAGCACCAAGGTCTTATTGTGAAAAAAAAATCAGATGGTTATAAGGGCAAGTCAGTTTTTTAGGCTTGACTTATAACCAGACCCCTGTAAAAATAATTGTTAACTCATAGGAGCTTGTATGTACCCACTATACTATGTACCCACTATACTAGTACAATCTCCTACGAGTTAACAATTATATTTACAGAGGGTCTGGTTATAAGTCAAGCCCAAAAAAAACTGACTTGACCTTATAACCATCTGATTTTGTTTCAGTATTGAATAAGTTACAAATGTCAATTGAATTATCCAAAGTTACATTTTCTCAAAAAAGTCTTTTTAAAACTTAGACATGAGACCTATTTTAAGTTTTGAATATTTAAAACTTTATATAAGGGCGACGAAAGCGAGGAAGTTACGCTCGGCTTCAACAGGCCTTTTTGGAGGAGGGTGCCATCGCGCCACACATTATTATGGATGAAAATCGCGCTGATTTTCTTATTATTGGCGGTGGCCTGGCGGGAAATATTTTGGCCAATCGGACATTTAATGCTCTGAATTCAATTGCTAGCGGCCCAGGTGGGACTTATTTCGAAGAACAGGAAAATGATCTCAATCGTTTTTTTACACTCTACATTTTAAAATGGCAGATTCGTTAAAAGGCGCTATAAAGTCAAGTCGTATTTGACATTGAGCCTATATCCCGGAGGATTTTGTTTTGCCGAATAACAAAACACACCCGGTATATAATTTTAAAAGAAAGCGGTTTTGGTACTTTTTGAGAAACTTTCTCATTTACCGTGTTTTCAAAAAAAAAAAAAACGTTTTCGAACAAAATCTTTTCGGACAAAAGGCTTTTTCGTGGAAATTTTATCCAATTTTTGGTTTCTACCATATATGATTTCCTGTCATGGTAAGTTCCAAAAACCGTTTTCTTAGAAAGACCGCGGTGCCACATTTGGGACACAAGCGGTGACCAGTAAGACTACTGTGACCGAGTTGGCCCTTATTTGCGTGAGCTTACTTAGAACCCCCAAACGGCATTATAAACTTGAGAGTTGCCCAAATATCCAGATCACGTTTTTAGCTATCTTAAGCCATACGTTTTTTACGTCACAACAATAAGTTTACTGTTAACACTTTCCGTTTTTTTTTTAACAAAGATGGCAATCAAATTTTAAAATGCCAGAGATAATCGCCTCATGGGCATAATTCGACGTCGTTTAATTTTGCGTTCTCTGCTAAATCATGCAATTATATTTGTGGTAATAATATACAGTGGTGGTCACCAAAACAAAACGATCTTTTGGTTGTTAAAAAGCCCTTATTGAGCGCACTCAGAAATTCGAAAAGGATCTTATACTTTTTTTTTGGACCTGGACTGTAATTTATTTGTTATGACACGGCGTTTTATTTGTTTAAAAAAAGTGGCGTTTTTTCATAATCCGGTTTCTGAGAACAAAGACCAGAATGACCTTCTGATGGCGCCATTTTGCCGTGATTTCTCCGTTCATAAACTAATTTATTACGCGGTTTTTGGTAATTAATTTCACTCGAATATTAAAACACGGAAAAAGCGCTTTTCGCGGGAAATATAAACAATTTACGCTAGACGCGCGATCTCGTAAAAATGGTGAACTTGAATTTGTGAAAATAAAATGATCAATAATAACTGATAAGGAATGATAGAGCATGAATTGAGCATAAAAATATGGGGATTTTCCACACATTAATAGTAAAAATTTCTAAAAAAATCTCTATTCTACATCAACATTTGTTTATTGATTTTATTTGCTTGTTGTTACCCACGGCTAATGGTAGTCATCATTTATAGGTAAAATTCCTGGTCATTTCGGCCAGAAAAAAAGGACTGGGTCGTTACCTTTTACAAAAACAAAGAAAAGCCTTTACGATTAATTTAATTGCTATTTTGATACATACCGTTTTAAAATGCAATTTTGTAACTAATTTCGATAATGATTAGAATTCGCCGTCTGGGTTTTTGAACTGAATTTATAAGTACCTATTAATATACAGGGGGTTGGTTAAAAGTTATGAGATTTTGTCCTCTATCAGATCCATATGGTCTTTTTTAAAACCAAATCATATTTTTTAAACTTTTTTTTCGGCGAAGGCCTCCCCCTGCTCACAGAAATTTACAATAAAAATCATGTATTTTTCGTTTTGGTTTTCCAGATGGTTATAAGCTCTTATGGTCTCTTGAAAATGCATTTAAGGTCTTACGGTCCTTTTTATTACGGTCCATAAGACCTTATAAGTTATAACCACCCACCCTGTGAAAAATTACGTACGAAACCGGAAAGTTGTCAACCCGACGTGCTCGGCATTCTTACTATATAAATATACAGGCATTGGTCTCAAACCCTGGGTAGCTGTTTTCGAAAAAATATTTTTAATTGGTGTAGGCAAAAAGCCACCATGGAAACTTGACCGGCTCCGGAAGGCCGTCAAATGTTGGTCTGGGAGCTTACTTTAGGCCATTGTCATTTTGTAATCCATTGTGTATTGTTAGGGCTAGATTCCTGATCATAGTAAAAAGTTGACCACGAATCAGACCACACATTTGAGTAAGGTCTTTATGTTTTTGTTAAGGTCTAGAATCGCCCGATTAACAAATAATGACATGATAAGTCGGAAAGCTGACGTTCGATAAAGACGTCCCAGACCTTGAATTAATATATACCGTACGTACGCTTACTTGTTCGAGCTGGAAAATCACTGCGGGCTCACATGTGTCGTTTGATTCAGTGGTCGATATTCAATACAGTATTGACAATACGTAATTTCTTAACTCGGCTACATTTTTTGTCCCATTTTTGGCAAAGCGCAAATTTTGACCACTAGAATGTAAATTCAGTTTTTTTCGACATAAATTATATTTTTTTTTTTGCTTTTTGCTAGGCTTCCCATATAACTTTAGCTTTGGAATAACTAGACCCCGGAAATTTGTTTTTTTGTGATTAGATTTTGGCCAAAGTCAAAATCAAAAATTAGGGTATACCCTGACCGGTAATATAGTTCCGTTAACGTGTAGTTGACCTCATATTTTGATGTCTTACTACCAAAAAATGACGATTTATGACGTTTAATAATACGGTCGTAATATCATTTTAGATGTATAAAATGACCACATGTAAATTTTAACCAATTTTTACTGGATCGTGGTATTGTTGTACCAATATTCATTATTGGAGAATATTTTAATGATGTTTAGTAGTTAGTTTGACGTTAAATCCGTAGTAGTTTCAGCTGAAATGATTAAGTAGAAAATTAATAAATATGTGTTGTTATTAAGAAATATCATGAGAATATATATTTTTTATTATTATATTTTGTCATGTTCGATGTGTAGACCTTGTGAACATATCTATAGGAAAACTGGTTATAAGGTCTAGCATATGTGTAACTACCAGTGCTGGAAAAGTTGGCCAACGCTCAATGTTCCCAACGTGTTCCTTGAACGTTGGCCAACGCACCCCAATGCCCAACGCTAACAACACTGGTAATTACAAGTCATTTTTAACAAAAATAATTTTATTGGGATTAAAAACAGGAGCTTAAGAATACTTGCGCAATAACTGTTGTTTCGAAATTAATATGAAAAAATCACAATATGTTTGTGTCCTTGAATTACTATGCTGATTTTTAGTACACAATTATATTGTGACAAATCTACATGTCATGTGTAGATAAAAAAAAAATAATTTTATATCTTTTTATACATTTATGTATAATCCNATAATCCATAGGATTTAAATATGAATTCGCGAAAAATAAAGATCAATGTGGGCAAATTGAAAACACCTATACAAATACAATGCCATAAGTCTAGACAGTTTTCACTAATGACTTCTTGCCAACTATTGTTTTAACGCCAAATCGCCCTCGTAACCATTAACGGCATTGCAACATTGTTTTCCATAAAATTGAGAAATAAAAATTCTCACCAGAAATTTGTACCAAGTCGATACTACAATGTGAAGTTTATTGGCATTTTGCAACGGATTAAAATTTAACCACGAAAAAACTGAAGAAATACTGTTTTTCAACCATCAGTCGCCTCCGATCGCACATTTTCATTATGTCTTTTTTCACTTTTTTTGGGTTTAAATTTTGAACTCGACATATACGTTTAGAACGACACGGGTAAAACACGGGTAATAATTTTTATTTATAGAAATCATATCTTTTTGGACTTNNNTATTACCTAATCAAAGCCGATTTAACCGTACTAAAAGCTAATCCTGGATGACCCTGGTTAACCACGCCGTTGAGAAGTGACCTTACCGCATAGACCGTACCTTATTTTGGCCAAGCCTAAATTGGTCGCCCCTCTGTAACGTCATCAGAATTTTTTGCTAACTCATTAAGTTTTCGACATCAAAAGCTTCATCAGAGCTTCTGAATTGTTTTTTTATAACGTCGCTGAAAAAGTTCTGTGGCCGGATCTGTTATTAAAAGGCGCCGTCTTTTAATCGTAAATGCCCAAGATCGTTAATTATCATTAAGAAGTTCGGTTGTGTTGGCTCAGTTACCATTTGACAATATAATTATGTAAATTGCTTGTTACACTTTTCCGGATTCAAGGTCATGGTTAGTAAATGAAGGAACCCACCTTTTTATGGTCCTGGGAATGAGGTTAAATTAAAGACAGATGAATCTTGGTTAAAAAAGGCACCTCTCCATCAAGCTGAAAAAAGTTTCATAAAATTTATCTTCCGGACTTTTATTTTACGGAGCATAAAAAAATACTCCAGAAAAATACAAAAAAAAATTACAATATTTTTTGATGAAAAAACGTGACCTTTTGAGGAAAAAACATTACAGGGGGGCCCCAAGGGTCTGGTTATATGGTCTGAAGTTGTGACCGTATAAAAATACAAATACTGAGTATCTAACCTCAAATTTACTTTGATCTAATAGTTCAAAATTGCAACGACTGGTCCCAGCTGGGAAAAGTGAGGATTTTTTAAAAAATCTTCACCTCGAATAGGTCTAAAAAGACTGCATTTGCATTTTGGGTCTCGTTGTCTCGGCCACCAACAGTGAAGCCACCTGTAATTAGGAAATAGCTCATTTGGGAAACATAATTTGGTTTATGAGGGTATTTTCCGTAAAATTTAGTTATAAAATAACGCAGTAGCTGCACTATTGTTAATGGCGCCCAGTATTAGGGCCGAGGTCAATTTTCGTTTCCTGTTTGATCAGGGCTTTCTCTTGACAGGCGCTAAATGTATTGTTGGCCCTCTTTGTTGAATTATGAGCCCTGATCTCTTCCGGATCGCATGATAGGTCTTTTTATGGCGTCGGTGGTTACAATTGTTGAAATGATTTAGAACGATTGTATAAAAATGGTCAAAGCACACGACAAACCCGATATACAACTGTAATATGAAAAACGTAAACTTAAGTCTTAGGGGGAAGGAGTTTTTGGGACCCCGTAGGGGGAAAATGCGTGTAAATAAACACGTACTTAAAAAATTCACATTAATTCGCAATAATTNGATATTATTTTCTGTTTTGAAGGGAATCGTTCGCGGTAAATTTTATGACTTGTAACATATTATTTTTATATTCATTACTAGTCAATTTTATAACGTCGTGGTCGATTGAAAATGAATTGTTTCAAATTTATTGGTATTGAAGGTTCATGGTTAATTTTGTGCGAAATAAAAACGCTATTATAAGGAAAATCGTATAAATGTCAACTTGGTATATTGGCAACCTTCAGAAGGTCATATAAGGCTACAATAAAACCCGAGTTTTTTTTACGTAAATTTAGGATTTACGATTTATGGTACGATTTATGGTTTCCATAAGGTGAAAATATTTGTTGAATTAGGAGTGATACAGGGTCAAAATGGTTTATATCATAAATTATATGTTATATAACTTGCCCGGGATAAGTGAGTGATTACTTCATGATATTTTTTACCAAATTAATATGTATTGGCTATACGGCATAGACGTTTTAAAAAACGGCATTTTTATAGAAAACCCTGCCAATTATAATATGTGAGCTTTTTCAGAAAAAAGGCTCTGTGTTACAAACGTGCTCATTAAGAGATATCCACATAAAATACTAGTAGATTCAGATCGACCCCTGACTGTACATTAGAAAAGACATTTGTCGAAAATTCATAAAGTCTTAACGCTGAAATAAACATAAAAAATTCTCTCAAAAATATTATTTTGACACAAAAAAATATGACGCAGTTGAAAACGGATAACGAACACATAGATTAACAATAATAACATCTAATAATTGTGTATGACGCAGTTGAGTTAAGGGCTCTTATGTGTCAAACGTAAAAAAAAGTTATTCTTCAAAAAATCGACAAAGGATGTATGGAATATAAGAGCTGGTATAATGACCCTATTATTCCAACTGCATCATAAACACGCGGCCTCAGTATTTTTTCCCATTATAAAGATTGTGCTACTGATTTTATTTAATTTTATAAGTTAGAGATATTCAAGGGTTCTCTGATATAATTTCCGGGCAAATGATATTTAGAGGGGTAGTCCGATTAAGGGTCACCTGCCCCTTGAATTACAGGTGTATTTTATCGATAAATCTAATTTCGGGTCATAAAAGTACAATTCCGGGACGATATCAGCTAAAAGCTTAATTACAAGCCACGCGGTGAGTCATTTGCGTGGCTTAAGGACGCTAGCCAATAGGAGGTGCCTATAAACAATCATGAGCCAATAGGCGCGCTTGTAATTCAGTTACAGACGCTCCGCGCCTAGGGCGCTGGGGTCTGTAACTGCTTATTATGGGTTAAAAAAGGACTTCGAGACAAAATAGTAAAAGGACCTAAATACACTCACTAGGCCCAGTAAGGTATTCCTGAAACGACACTATAAGGCTATCTATTTGCTATAAGGACCGTAATTAATTGAACGAAAATCCATTTTTACAATAATAAGGATATACTGGAAGTTAGGTCTCCGCATCTCTCTGATGTACAGGTATATAATATTTATTGTTTGGGTAATGTTTCTGTAATCAGCGAGAACATAGATAAAGGAAGGACGTCATAAATTTAGACCGTTATTTTCTCGCAACAGATTAGTGATAAAGTTGCTAAACTATTGTTGTTATTATTTTTGAAATTAGCAGATATTCTTAATGTTGACGTATAGTATACGGTTGTAAAACGCGTATGGTATTTTATGATTTTGACGGTCAGCCGTTTTGAAGTCCAATCTTGACGTATGTCCGCCATTCTGATCTATTAAAAAGACTTTTCAGATTTCAGACTTTTTTAAAAATTAGTTCAGGTCAAGTCACTTTTTCCTAGACCTGGTAACCACCCGCTTGACGATTTACTACATTTTAGTCTTTTTGTAGCAAAATCCACGCGGTGTCCCAATCCATTAGCAAGATATATTATCTAATTTATAGCCATCTATATCTTTTTAACGGATTGGGACATCGCGTGGATTTCGCTGCAAAAAGACTAAAGTAACAATTTGGTATACAATTTGTATGTCAAAAGATATTAGTAATCGGTTATTTAACGATTTTATTGTATTATAGTCGATATTAGAAAAAAAGTCTTCTGACCTTTCATTAAAATTAAGAAAATCGTCAGATTATTCGATTTTTATAGCATGATAAGAATAAACGAAATACGGTTGTAAAATAAAAATTATAATTGTGTCTATTGATTGAGATCACGCTTAAGTAGTATTCAACGAGAGCCGATCTCGAACCGCCAAAAATCGTTATTGTCGAAAAGGATCCGGATCATGTTGCCGAAACGGCACATATGAAACCGGGCCTCTCACGTGTTCAATGGACCAATGAAAACAATATATGCCTCGCCAAGGAGTCGATGCGTTTTTTGCGCGAAATTGAAACCGAGCTGGCCGTTCTTGGCGAGCGCAAAATTGATATTGATTTTACTCCTCAGGTATATTATATACCTTATATACCGTATGGGGACGCTCAGACTGTGAGGGTAACGTCAGAATAGCGTTACAAATCATAGGAAGATTGCTCAAAGCCTGGCAGTCTGAGAGTCCCCATACGGTAGTACACCGTATATTAGAGCCTTTCCTCATGTATCGTGTGTCGGTAATAAAACTGACGTGGTGAGGCCAAATATAGGATAATTGTCTAAAGAACGTCAGTCTCAGCATCGACATACGGTACATTCGTAAACAAATTCTGCGAGTTACAGTTTGTGCGAAATACGTTTTATGCGAAAAACCCCGTTTTACAAAAAAAAATGTGCAAGAAATATTTTCTTGTTTTTCCCGTGAAAAACGGTTTCTTGTTTTTTCTGGAACATACAGTGGGGTCTGGTTATAAGGTCACAATGTGTACGTTTTCTTGTTTTTCTGCGAGATACGCGGTGCCGTAAATCCCGGGTTCGATTTTTTGGATTGTTGCACATACGGTATGTGACATACGTTATGTGCACAAAACCCATTTTAAAATTTCCTGATTTTAGATCCTTATTTAGTGGTGTTTTATCCTACAGCTATACCACTTCATTAATCGACAACTTTCAGCGAAATAGACTGTCAATATTTGGCAACAATTTATTTTTATGACGCGAATTACGACCA